>MU228124.1:2784401-2806113 GCA_018584345.1 Thuja plicata | reverse complement strand
ACAAATCAGTGTCCACATCTAAGTACTGTGTTGACAGTCATCTTATAAGGTAAAACCTGCCTGAGCATCTGTGGAGCTCAAAAACGAAGAAGGATATTGTTTAGTCCTTAGAAATTAGGCTTTTCTTATCTCTGAATCAGAAGTAAAGGCACAGGATTCACATAGACATTTCAAGCATTGTGATTCATACAGGAAAAATCCCTAACATCCTGGAAAAGACTATCAATGATACTGGCCGCGATTGGAATTTATAGCTCAAACCAGCTCTTTGAGCCTACAGGACTAGCATTCACACCCCCACTGGTGCTACTTTGTACTCTCTAGTCTATGGTTTTGAAGCCATATTACCCCTCGAGGTTGAAATTCCTCCGCTGAGAGTATCCTGACAAGGCATTGTTAACGATGAGCAATATAGAGTTTCCAGATTGCATGAGATCGAAATGCTTGATGAGAGGAGACAAAATGCCTTAGTACACTTGCAAGCCTATTAGAACTGTCTAAAATGGAGTTACAACAAGAAAGTCTGAGCTCGCCATTTTCAGATCGGAGACTTGGTTCTAAAGATGAGTTATAAAACCCAGCCACACAGAGAGAAGGCTGGAAAATTTGAACCAAATTGGGATGACCCGTATATAGTCACAGCATCAGATGGGTCTGGAGTGTATTAGCTTGCAACACCAGAGGGAGAACTATTGCCAGAGGCACTAAACAACATGCACCTCCATAAGTATTATGCATGATTTCTGAAAAAGTATAAAAAAATTGCAAAAATTTCCTTAAAAAAGTACAAAAAAATTGCAAACATTTCTGCAAAAATATCAAAAAAATAAAAAAAATAAAAAATGGTTGCCTTGATGAAAACCTGGTAAACAGGCATCTTGGCATGCAAAAATAGAAATCAAGAGAAAAATCTCTTCCACAAGTGAAAACCTAGAAAATAGGTGCCACGCGCAGCAAGTTGTTGCTCCATTGTCTATCATGGTTCCACCTGATATCCTACTATCCTTTCCTGATCACATCTTTCAATTTGCATCGACCCTAGTGCCCCTTTATGCCCTATAATTGGTTGATCTTCATTGTCTTCCCCTTGGTATACCCAGTCTATCTGTTCTTTTGGCCTATGTACATAGCCTCTTTGTTGTCTGGGGGCAGATTCCTGGCACTGAGCATCTTTGAATTTGAATTCAAACTAGGGGAAAGACCTTTAACATGGTTTACCCATGAGATTCCCCGACTATCTGACTAGAGATAACACATTGTAAATATCTTAATGACCTGAAAAAATCCTAAAAATACAAATAAGAAAAAATTCCAAAAAAAATCAAATAATGTCCTGAAAAAATTGCTAAAAATTCAAATAGGATCTGAAAAAAAGACCAAAAAAATTCAAATATCTCAAAAATCCTAAAAAATTGCAAAATCTCTTCAAAAAATCTGCAATAAATTTGTACATACTTGTCTTCTTTCTTGTGAATCAAACATCATGCTTGTCGACATCAGTGGTAGAATCATTAAATGTATGCTTAACGAAATCATATGTGATCTGAATCATTGTGACTCAATATTCAATCTAGTTGGACTGTTCAAATCTTCTGATCTTTGCTATCAATCAATCTATCCAAGCTATCAATCAATTATCCAATCACTCAATTTGCAAACTAAGCTATCAATCAAAGAACATTTAATGCAAGTAACAAAAGATTAGAATGGCTATTGGCTCACATTGTTTTAGTGAGTATTTTTTGATTTTTTTTTTTATCATGTTCCTATGCTACTCGATGATATTATCTGATCTTATGAGAGTAGCTGGGATGGTTCATGACTAGTTATTTTTTGCTTTATATTTTTTCTACCTGTTTGATGATCTCATGAAATTCTGGGGCATGTCTGCTACATGCTTTCGGGATGGAGAAGATCATCCTTTGTCTACATCGTGTTTGTTTATGCAAAAGGATGACTTTTTTGCTCTAGAGTTTGTGCCACGATGCGCCACATCCACTTTTTCAATATCAAAATAAGCTCTTATCACAAAATTATACTCTGAAAGCCAACATCTTTCTACTAACATTTCTTCATCTAAATCCTGCTTTTTTCTAACACTTCTTCAGTCAGTCCTCGTAGTCGCCTTGGTCTAGTACTCTAGTACATCAAAATATAGTGCATCCTACATACATGCATTTATAAACTAGAAAAACAAAAAAAAATGTGCATTTTTTCTCCTTTCATTCATTCATTCATACATGAGAAAAAGTTTAAATACACATTTGCATTTTTCATTCATACATTTCAAAAAACAAAAGACAAAAAACAATTATTGCATCCATAACATATATTATTGCGTAACTAAGGCAATACATTGCAATACATAAGCATCATCATATAAATAGGAAAGTAAAGCATATACATAAGCATCCATCTTGTGCATCATAACATAGCTTCATATCATATATATCAATGTCTCAAAAAGTATCAAAGTACAAAAATCAAGGTGTTTGTATACACTGAGGCCCGCAGGCTCATAATCTATCACGGGTCTATCAAAATTGTCCCTCTGCTAGAGAGACCTCCTATCAATCCCTACTCTCTCAGTCCTCCTAATCCCTATCATGTCTGGAAGATGAGGCTCCCCCTGTCTGATGCCCTTTCTTCCCTAATCTCAATGGCCCCCTCAGTCCCAGCACTCCCCCGCTACTCTATGTCCTCCGGGAGTGCGATCTTCTAGATGACACTCTGTAACTCGGTGCCCACTAATCTTGTGGTACATCTCACTCATACATCACTCACCAATACATATTCTCCTCCCAGGAATCCCTTTGCATCCCTGCGATATCACGCACACCTACATCCTTGATGGAACTGATAAACTAGCGTGCCTCCTCCTATGCACTCTATGCTCTAGCCATAGTTGCATCTCTCTCTGCTTTCAACCTATCCATTTATGTTGTGAGCATTGATCGCTTGACAATACATGATGCACGATTTGCAGTCCATGAGGCACGATATAAAACCCAGGTGTTTCTCTCAACTATCAATTTGTCTATCTGGCTTGTAAGCTCAGTGATGCATTGTTTCTGATCCTTGAACCTGTCATCTAGACCCTATCTCTCATCCCCATGTGGTGGCCCATCTTGGTCCTCATCTATCTACATTGACATATCACCAAGATCCCTATCATCATCATCATCCTCCTCCTTGCTACCCTCATCATCATAATCCTCATCATCATCATCCTCATCTGACTCCTCCTCCTCATCCCCCTCATCCTCATCCTCCTCCTAGGTTCTCTCATCTCTGCGCACCCACACTCTCAGTATTACCACATCCAGATCTGTAAGAGGAATCGGTCTATGCTGAAAAAACAATCTATCATACTCAACTATGGTCCCTACGTATGCCACATCTACATTCGCTCCCCATGGTCTGGGATATAACTGCTCAAACTCTGCATATACCACCTAAAGCCTAAGTGTTGCACCCCATGTCCTGGCCTTGGCCCTCGACCGAGCAAAAAAAGAGGTACCTATCGATACTCCCTGTATCTCTCCAAACTGTCACCGGACTCACTTTGGGAGCTGAATCTCAATAACTGTATGACCCATCACAAACCTCCTGATGAGGTATGTCTCTTGTCTGTAGTAAGGAAGGTGATCTATGTCATCATCCCATCTGCGACAGTCTCTGTATGGGTGCCATGTAAAATTTCTAAGCAGATCTATCTCATGGCGAAAGTGCAATGTGTATCCCAGTGGGCCCTTCCCAAGCACCCCTCGATAGCAGTAAACATATGGAAGATCTGAAAAAACAACTCTCTGAGAAATAGGCTGGAACACAGCCATGTGCTTTTAGGCCCATACCTGAAGCAACGTGATCCCATTACTGATCGACAATCCTCCTCGGTATGCCAACTGATGGAGCTGGTAGTATGTCATCGCTAACATGCATGGCCCCCATGCAAACATTGTACCCTCCATGATCATCTACTCGAGGAACCTCCCCCAGCCAATAAAGAATCTTTGGCCTCACTTGTCTGGTACCAATAGAGATGTAATCACCCCATAGATAACAATGATCAATCTGTCGTGCTGCCTCGCAACTATCTCCCATCAAATCTCCTAGTTGTGAATGGCCAGATCCTCATCGTCACTCTCGAATAGCCAATGTAATGCTGACCTCCCTATATTAGGTTCATACTTTGCTAGATACCCATGAATGGGAATCCTGAGGATGTGCCATACATCATCCAGTGTCATAGTCACCTTCCCTATAGACAGATGGAAAGAGCTAGTCTCTGAGTGCCACCGCTCAGTCAGTGTTGTGATCAATCCCCAGTTTTCCCTAATCTCAGGCATGTACATAATATAATACAATCCTAGAAAGGCTAGGATCTGCCTCTCACAACTGCTCAATCGATGGCGTATATCCAGGCACGCCAGTCTGCTCTCCCGTGTCTGTGGAACTGGCAGCTCCTCCTGCGATCACCATGCAACTTTGGTCAACTTTCTATACTTTTTATTTCTTTTTTATCAACCTAGGACCTGTTTTGACCTACTTTAACCTAATTTTGACTTTATCCTAGGGTTTTGACCAGTTTAGGAAAGTTTAGGGTGGTTTCAGACCCCCTGGACCCCATTTTGAGGCCTTTCTGACCACCTTCACAGGTTCTCTTACCACTTATGTAGAATAGCCTCCCACCTGCGCTGGCTGCACAGGTGGTCATCCCACCTGCACTACCTACATAGGTGGGCATGTGACCTACGCATGTGGCACATGTGGTCCCCTCCAGGGCCCCATTTGACCCCTAAAACAACATAGAAATGTGTGCAAAGATGAAAACCACTAAGAGGACCAGATGTACTCACCTCGGGTCCTACGTCAGTCGGTCGTCAGTAGCTATGAACTTGTTCCCTGTGCTAATTCTCCATTGGCACTCAATCCATCTTCCTTGCTCCAGAGCTCAATTCTTCCAAATGAGAAAGTGAAAATGACCTCCAAAACCCCTTTCAGGCCCTTTTATAGCCTCTTGGTTGCCTAGATAGACATGAAACCCTTGCGTTTTGTATAAGTCACGATGCTTTTGACACTCTGAACCCCATATCTTTTGGGTTTGACCTCTAATTTTTGATCTGATCATTGATGTGGATCCGTCTTGACATTGTCGACAAATTGACCTATCATTTGCATTTTTGGATGAATTCTTGAGGGGGCACCTATGTATCCCATTACCACTGGGGCATGTTTTAATATTATTTTCCTCAGGATTATTTGACACAATGCTCATAATCGCATTGTATCAAAGAGGGGAAAAATGTAGACACCTTAAAATGGTTCAAGCCTGCTGGTGTACGTGTTTTAACATTTTTAGCATCACAATCAAAATGTTGTTTTGCGACCTAATTATTCCTCTATGTGGCACATGTGATCTTTATTGTATGGCGACATTGTGTCTTTTGTCAATGATTGAATATTTCAAAATTATTCAATTGTTTACTAACAATTCTACTTTCTCTATCAAATCGATCATTTTCCAAATCATTTCCGATCAACCCTAAACCGATCCCATTTGATCCTATTTGATCCTAAACTAATCCTATTCAATCCTAAACCATTCCAAACCTTCATAAATTGATTCAAACCTATCCTATTCTATTCCTAATCACTTTTATAATTGTTTGGACTTATTCCTACCATTCTGGGGCATTGTCCAAGATCATCGATGCCTAGTTAACCCAATTTAAAACCTATCGATCAAACCCTATTTCAATTTGATCAATCTTATCATCATTTTAGGAGCATTGCCCAAGATAATTGATGCTTCATATCCCCTTAATCAACCATTCTATAACATTGTCAAAGATCATCGGTGTTATCGCTATCAATCTATCAATATCAATTCAATAGTGTTGTTCATTATTGTCAATACTATTTGTGATTATCATTTCAGGAACATTGTCAAAGATCATCAATGTTTCCCCATTTCAATCTTATGACGCCATCAAATTTCATTGGTGCTTTTCAATAATTTCCAATCATCATTATCTGGGTGCATTGTCAAAGATCATCGATACCTCGTGATTTCCTAAACTATTCTGGAACCCTTAGAATTGATCCTAAACCTTATCAATATTATTAAAATCATTTCAATTCGACATCAAGACCTTCAATTTGATCTATAACCCACTAATTTCCCCCTTTGGATGAATAACCCATAGTTTATCCTAAGTCCTAATTGAATAAATAAATAAATTTTATTTATTCCCCTTTTTCCTAAGTCTCCAACAATTAATTAATTGGCTAATTTCTATTTATGAGATTTTGTATAATTTCATAAATCTAATTTGGATTTGTGAGGAATATTGATTTATTAATTGAATTAGTATCCTCCTAATCTTACCTAATTTCCATATCCCTTAATTGAGGATTCACATCCCTATTAAGGTGCTTCTTCAATGTCTTCAATATCCTCCAATATCTTCTTATTTCATCTCCCCCATTTCATGCTTCCAAGAATCTCACCAGCCAAAATCTGTATTTATGCATAGATTTTGTGCTATCTCACCAAATTGTCTCTCATTTTCTATAAAATGGGATTCCTACTTCTCATTCAAGGTTAACCACAAGATGTTTGAGAACCTCAAGAATCGTAAATCTTCTAGTACTCTCATTAGCAAACTAGGCTTCTTGTGCAAAGAGCAACATCAATCTCATTATGGAGAAGAAAGAAGGACATGGGAGCTTCCTTTGAAGGGGGCTTTTGAATTTTTATGCTTATTTTATGAATTCCCTTAGAAAATAGCTTCCATGATAGATTAGTTAGGGTGGCATATTGTTTAGGGTTTGTGGTTACCTAAATATTCTTTTTAACCCCTTTTCTGGTCTTACAGTGGTGTCTACAGAGTCTCCTAGTGTGCATGAGGAAGATGTTCCCCTTTCTCCCCAGGCCTCTAGTGATGCCTTTTCTTCTCACCCTTCTTTTCTCAAAGATAATAGGGCATATTATTATATTGTTCTAAGTGCTGATGATTTTAAACTGAATCAAGAGCTTATTATTGACATTGTGGAAACTGCTAGGCATGGGTCAGTGAATTGTTTTAGGCTCATTAAGTGGGTATTTCATGAAATTAAGAGTTTAAACTTAAAATATAGGGCTCTGCATAGAAAGATCGAGGTGATTGATTTTGTTCATGTGGAGAGTTTTATTGTCTAGGGTACCAAGGCTAAGGAGATTTAGATAGAGGAGGAGAAGAACTCTATTGCAAATTTCCTAACTAAAACAATTGATGCCATGGAAAAACTGAAGAAATACTATGAAAGAAATTTTTTGGAATTATAAGATAAGCTAAAGATTATTAAGGATTATCTCCAAAATATTATGTCTCTTATTCATAAGGTTATCAAGTCTACTACTGAGAGTATGAATACTATGGTGACCAAGTTGGAGAATTTGCATTAGGAGAGTATGGTCATTGAGTTGGATTTAGACAAGGACAAGGGACCTAAAGATTCTACTGGGCCTAGAAAAGATTAAACAAGTGAATTTAAAGAGAAAGGTTGTGAATCCTCTCCAAGATATTCAAGATCTAAAAAAGGTGGTGCAGAATATGAACCAATTATAGGTAGATGTTGTTGAGACCCTGAAGAATATGACCTAGTTCTATTTTTCTTTCTTTGGTTCTTGTTTTCCTTTTTGATAGTTTTTTTCTAGTGTTTTTTTTGGTGTCCCTATTTATTTTTTCAATAGCGTAGTGTTGGTTGTTTGGTTCTTTCACTTTTTATCCTATAATCTCTTGATGTAAAGGGTTTTGGGTCCCTTCAAACCTATTTTTTTCCTTAATAAAAAATATTCTTTGCAAGCCCCTTGCTTATTTAAAGTTTTTAAGGTCATGTCATCAAATATGATGCCACATCAGGATGCTTTTTGCCAAGGTGTCTAAAAAGGCCCCAAAAAAGTGAGTCTTATACTTGTGTATTAAGTCATATTTTATTGGTGCGTTTATGTGGCATCACATGGTTTTTTTCTTTCTAAATGTAAGGAATACATTTCCTTTTATTATTGGTAGACCTCATCAACACTAACACTTTGAAGTTTACAATATTGTTACAAATTGTACATTAAACAAGTACTATAACAACTATTGGAATGCACTCAACTACTTACTCTTCTCCATTATATGATTAGTATTTTGTTTCTTTCAATATAAAATAATTAACCTAGCTTTGAGATATGAAGCTACTTTGTGTATTTTAGTTTTTTTATGTTTTGGACTTTAGATTTTATGTTTTGATTTGTATGTAAGTTGGTGCATTATTTGTGGGTATTATTAAAAAATGAGGACAGATGAGATGTATTATTGATATGAAAGGAATAGATAGTAGGTGTTATAAATATATAGTTATAGTTTATTTTTTTCATAGAACATATTGATCCTTTGTTAGTTTATATAATAGAGGACATTTAAAATAATTAAATAGTCATTCAGGTGTGTTATTTTAATCACCTTTAGTAAGTATTTTTTGATAGATTTTTCCAAGAATAATGTTTGTTGTGCAACTTCAAGGATTACAAGAGTGGGAAAATCTTTCTAAGCTCTTTCAAAAATATATTTCTTAAATTATGTCTCACATCTAGATACAAGTATGAAATGTCTACTTTGACTAAAAGAGCTAAAAAGATGGTTCATGTTCTTTTGATGTTTCTTTGTTCAATGAATATTTGTTACATCATGCACATTTTCTATTGTTGCATTTCAAATTTGTTAAGATGTCCATGCACAACTGATTATATTCTTAACTAGGTTCACTTAGTTGAGTTTTAGTTGAGCCTAATTTAGCCTAGCTCAGCTTAGTTTGGCTCGAGTTTTCTTTTCTAGATTTAGTTAGTTTTTTTCTCTCTTTTTAGGGCTATTATTTTAATAAAAGAAATTCATATATGCATTATAATTTATCATATTGAATCCCAAATAATTTTTTGTAATCAATACAAAATTCTCAAGTTTAGTTGAGCAAATTATCTTGATTGATCTTTCTTTGTGACAGGTGGTGTGCTTGCAAATGATTCTTGGCTTGTGGGATAAAATCATCATCAAATCCTAAATTTTTTTTGTTTAAATTTAATTTGTCTTCGGATTATGAATTATAATTTATTGGTATGGATGTTTGAATTATTTTTAATGATCATTTGTATAATTATTTAATTATGTTTAAAACATGATTTCTCAATCACAGTAGGATTAATTTATACGAGTTGTCTTTTATATTTTATTTGGATTGTTTTAATGGTGTTAAAATAAATAAATTAAGGTAAAAAATATTCCAATTAATTGAAATAAGTTTTTTGTGTTTCAAATTAATAGATTTTCTTGGTTAAATTTAGGGTGTCTGCAAGTGACACAAGAGCTACGTAGAGGTTTGGAAGGAGAAATACATGGGAAAGGAGAGCGGATTTGGACTGAGAAGTGAAATAAGAGAAAAGCCATTCAAATCATATATTGATGTACTATAATAGATTATATAACAAGAAAAATTGAAATGAAGACAAAGCATTATAGATGGAGAGAGATGGGTATAGCTGCATAGGAGAAGATAAAAAGAAAAGATGTACAAATAGAAAGAATACAGAACACAAGAAATGCCAAACTCTATATGAATAGTAGTAATGATAATGCAACTCTCATAAGTGGTAGAAAGAAAGATAAATTTGATCATTAACGCCTATAGTAGATTGGGGTTTATTCACCTTGCATTTTTTTTAAATGCTTTAAATTGGCTCTAGTTTTTGAGTTCGTGATTGTATTGAAATTTGAGTTTTAATTGATGCAATTTTTCTCTATTTGGAAAGAATCAATAAGTTGTTCTGATTGAATTAGTGTCAAAGCTAGTTTTTTATTATGTTGAGAGGGAGATCTAAAAAATTCCAAAGGTAGTGTGGCATATGAAGGATAACAGGAGAGGAAGAGGGTCCATAGGCATGGAGCCTAAACTTGTAGAGGTAGTAAGTAATAGTGTAGAGGTAATTATAGGTCTCACATTATGATTGTACACAATAGAGATGGATCAAAGGAGAGGAGTGCACAAAAAAAGACATTAGCAAAGATGAGGAATAATAAGTTGTAACGAGAGGTGAAGAAGTGAGCTAGCCAAGGCTCGACTAGGAGAGGAATTATTCACCACGGGCGTTACCAATATAAATTCTAAGTCTCAATTTGATCCTCTGAGTATCAAAGGTAGTTTAAATGAAGAGGAATTACTAGATTGGATTTTTGAAATTGACAAATATTTTGAATATGACAACACAGAGGGAGATCAGAAGACCAAGTATCCACACACCAATTTGAAGGGGCACACATCCTTATGGTGGGATCACTTGTAGGTAGATAGGAAAAAGAGAAATGATAAAATTAGATCGTGGGATTAAATTGTAGTTTGTAACTATTCTTATAAGCCTAATAATTAATTAAATCATATTTATTTTATTATTGTTACCTCTTTTGTAATTACTTTAATAATTAACTATTCTACTAAGGTTTAATTAATATTAATGAATTAATCCCAGCCTTTGCCTAATATCCTATTTTTTCTAAATCATTATTAGTTAATTACTACCTTAATTAATTAACTAATCCCTTTATTCCTAACTTCATTAACATTTCTTTCAATTTTTAAATTCTTCTCTTATAGACATGCGACCTTTCTTCTAATTTTTAACTGACTTGTTACAAAAATGTGACATGTGACATGCACATGTTACTTCCCCCACTTCCAGCTTAACATGTAATCAAATATATTATTTGGCAGCCGCACATGTGAGAGATGAGAACACTCCATGTAACCACCCTACTTCTACACATTTCATAGACATGTCTCTTTGTTTTTCCAGAAGTGTCCTTAAACATGTGTAAGAACACCAAGATTTTACACCTCCATTATCCATGTGACACTTGTCACAAGACTAATCCTTCAATCTATGCCATCTCTCTCAATCAATTCTAGCCATGCATTTACCATTAAATCATAGGAATTGAAGATCATCATAAAAAAATTATAAATTAAATTCTTGCATATAATTTTAGGGATCCACCTTCTTCGTATCCTTATGTTGCCATTTATTCTATCAACTTATCCTAATCCTAATGTGATGTTTCTAGTTTGAGCAATTTCAATTCTCCCAACTATAACATCAAAAAGAGCAAATCAAATGATCACAAGTGCAATCACTTTGGCTCAATCTCATGCTGAAGATAATATTGTTCTTGTGAGTTAAAATTGAGCTCATTCATATTTTTAGGAATTTATTTTCCTTATGCACACCACTATATTCCTTCCATCCTTTCACCTTCACTACACAATAACTGACTTTCTTTTTGCATTGATTTCTTTTTCAAAACTCACTCTTTATTTTTGTGTGTTATGTAGTAATTGAAAAAAAAAATTAAAAAACTTGTGTCGCCTAAGCGTATGTCTTTTTTCTATCGTATGCCTCTCCAACTTCTATATTTATTTCAATGCAACTTAATCACTTTTATATGTCATCTTCTTTCAATGATATGCAACCACAAACTTTTAAAATGGATTTATTTTATTTTATGAAATTCTTCCAAGTTGTGCCTAGCCTCAACATTAACAGACTTTATGTAGAAAATAAATTGACCATTGAAAATGAAAACTTAAACTATAAATGAGAACCAAAATTGGTGTATCTTTCTAGGTTATTTGAATTGCACATATGCTTGAATGCTCTAGTATCACCTTGTAAGCATTGGTACCAAAATATAACTATTTTTCTCAGCTATATTTAGTAGTGAGAGATTATTTTTTTCCTTTTTTTGTATGATATCAACAACATTAGATGCTTGGAATTATCAAAAGAGGCCTATTTATTTTAAGTTATGTCCATTCTATGTGTGTCTCTATGTTTTTCTCTAAGATTTCACTAGACATGCTTACACTGTCTATGGAAACAATACTTGTTGATGCAGCTCAAAATAAACAATTGAAAAGCAAAATCTGCATTAAAAAATATCAAAATCCCATAAATGAAACATGAATAGATTCATATTTGAATAGTCTTTCCTTTCACTTAAATTATTCTTGAGTATACATCCATTACATCTCTAGAAAATAGATGCCCTTTGTTTAGAATATCCACTCTCATTCCTTCACTTCCCCCCCCCTTGAAACTCAGTCCCCACCAAACTTAACTCAATTTTTTTTCTTAAAATAACACCCAGCTAGCATGTAGTTGATTTAACCACTTACTATTAGGAATGGATAATACTGAGAGGGGGGGTGAATCCGCATTATAGTACTTAATTAAATTCTTCAACCAATTAAATATCAACCATAAACTTGCAGTAAAGAAAAGAACATAAGAAAATGACACAATACTCATAACACCATATTTTGTTTTCGAGGAGACCCTGGCCAAGGGAAAACCATGGTGGGGATGGTACCCAAAAGAATGCACTAAAGTATAATGTCCATGTAAGGAGACCTAGCCCTGTTAGGAGCTGAATATTACATAGTACATTTCCTTGTTAGAGGAATAACAACCCTGTTAAAGGTTCACAACACCCTCTTAGGGGCCAACTGAGCTTACAACTCTTACAATATAATTCAGGTTACAAAGTGTTCTCAGTCATGAACAAAACAAGCAACACTGGTGCTTAGATAGTTCCTTTATAATTCTTCAATGATCTCTGCCATTCTCTTCTCTACTATTCTCTCAATAACTTATCCAACTTTCCAACTCACATACACAATCTTTATCAAAAAGATCTTACATATATATCTCACAACTTTAAAAAGTTGGCTCTCAATATGAATATTACAAATATTACTAAGTCAACCTCCAATAAAAAATACATTTAATATAGTAAACACTAAATGGATAGTCGGTGCTCTTGTATAGTCAATGCAAAGGTTATCAACAACCAAAATACAACTTCTATTGTCTGGAGTCCAAGCCATACTCCCTCAATCTTTGCTACTGTCAAACTACTCTATTTTGTTATTCTACTGCAGTTTGTCTGTCTTCAATTCTGAATAATTCACCGTAGAATCAAACAAAACAAAATTGATCTTAGGTGGAAGTCATACATACCCCATACTATTTTCCTCTAAGGTTGCTTTCCCTAAATCATCAATCTCAGTCTTCGACACCCAAAACACTTCTGTATCTCTACTTCTACACTTAGTCAATTTCTGAATCACCAAAACTTATCTTTTTAGGAATCAATCTAAAACCTAGATGTGTTGCCATAAATAAAAACCAAAAATTAAATCATATTTACACAAAATTGATTACTTGCCAATAATCTCTCCCTTTGGCATTGATGGCAACACTAGTCAAAAAAATGAATAAGTGTTCCAACTAATTTGTCTCCTCTATAATCCTTTCTTTTTCTCCTCTATATAATTTTTTTTTTCTTCTCTTCTCCCCCTTTGACAACAATGACAAAGGTGCATATACAAAAAAAGGTTTAATTCTTGCTCACCAGTTTCAAGATATCCTGAAAGGAATCTTCCAAGATCTTCACTTCTGCAGTCCATGTCTTGAAAAAAATTTGGCTAATGTGAATTAAGCCATTCAGTGCGAATGATGTGGTCTCAGCTTCTTTCAAGTTTGTGGGAAAATATTTATCCAATAAATTTGTCACTTTCTCCAAGTCTGAGAGATGAACCTCAAGTATTGATAACTTAGGAGTGATAAATATTTTCAGTAAATTGAACCTTGTCAATACTCTCCCTTTCTCATTATCCAGTTCATTGAGTTTAGCCAAAATCCTTAAGAATTATTTGTCTATCTTTGTTGTGGATTGTGAAGATGTTTCACAACCATCCATCATACTATTCAGAGTTGCCCTCTCTTTGGCAATAATGTCTTCTACATTCTGATTATGCCTTATTGGATTCATGCAATAACTAAACAATTTTCTCCCATGGCTAATGCAACTTCTTGCATTTGTTAAGAAATTCTTCACAATGCCTAGATCCCATATTATAGATTTGTAGACTGTTGTTAGCTTCTTCTCTGAGTAAGTCTTCTCTACCTCTTCTTCTGTTATCTTCAGTAGGTTCTCAAAGTGCCCATCAAATTCATCAAGTGTGATTCTTAGATTCTAAATGTCATCTTTATTCTAGAAAATAATAGGTGTTGGAAGAAATTTGTTTACATTATCAATTTCTCTTGTGATGGATTTTTCCTTCTTGTCTCCTTTCTGTTCTGACCTTTCCTTTGCTTTGTTCAAAGCAGTAAATGCCAATTTTACTAGCTCTACTTCATCCATGCTGTCAACATTTACATTGCTGCTTTCCAACAATGAAATGGATGATGTGTTTACCTCTTTCTAATCTTTCTTCTTTTCTTCTTCCTTCTTCTCTTCTTCCTTCTTATGTTCCTCTTCCATTTTCTATTTTTCTTCCTTCTTTTTTTCTTCCTCAACTGCCATAGAAGTATCTATATTCCCTGAAAAAGGGTCCTTCTCATCTTGAGATGTGTCAAGAGTTACTGCTACACCAGAAACATAGAAATCTGGTGATGGATCTTGTTCTCTCTTCTCAGTAGATGTATCTATTGTCTTAGATCTCTCACCCATTCCCAATTGTGTGGGTGATGTGGTCTTAGGAGGTGAGGGCTTGTTAGAATTAGTACTCATTAATATATTTTCTAGTGCCTTCTGAGTTTCCTTAGTGACTTCATCATATTTCCTTGCCATGATTTTCAATAATCTCACCTTGGTCCTTAGTAGAGGTTTAAGTTCCTTGTATATTCTATCCCTTTCTTGGACTGATATCACAGGCATCATGTTATCTATTTCTTGGTTTCTGATTGTATCATCTTCAATTTGTGCAATATGTTTTCTTATCTCTAATCTCCCATAAAGGTCTATGGGTATGCTTCCTTCAATCTCTAACAGTGTCTTCTTAAAGGAAAGTAGGTGCTCTATCACAATGTCCTCAATTTTAAGTTTGTTTGCTTCTTCATACCTGTTATAATATCTATCAATTGTAACCAATTTGCCTTTCTCTAATGCTCTTTTCTCTAGCATCTTCAATTTAGGTTTCCAAATGTGTTTTTATGCTTTCTTCTCTTCTCTTGTTGTGCTATGCTCTTTAGGTGATGTATGCATGCTTGATCTTGTTACTCTAGAAGTGACATTTTCAGTTTGAGTTGTTTTTTGTTGAGGAGGAGGTGAACTGTCTACCATGATTACCTTAGGAGTGGGAGGGGTTGTAGTACTTCTACTTGCAGGTCCAAGTGTCCTTTATGTCATCTTCTTTTTGACTTCTTTAATTTCCTCTTCTGTCAATCCTGCTTTAACTCCGCAATCATGTACAAGATTTTCTATCTTTCTCTTCCTCAAACCTCTAGTATGTTATTCTCTTACTTTTGCTAACTTTTCTTCATAAGTTCCTCATCTTTCCTCTGTTGTATCAATTTTTGATGCAAGGACATTTTCTACTTGCATGGAAAGCACTTCAGAACTCACTTCATAGCCCATGGGGTAGCACCATTTCTTCCCAGGTATGACTACTTCAAATCACACACAATCAATTTCCACCATGAAACAGATTGTATCTTTGTATTTCTCTACAATGTCTTCATGTTTTCTGTACCTTGTCTTCATCTGTATCTGTAGTGTCTTTATCATACCAAATAATTCACCATCAACCCAAGTAGCATTCTTTCTTTTGTAGCTCAGTGAAATCAATATGCCAATGGGTACTCCAAACTTCCAACCACTAGGATGTAAACCAGGAAACTTGTGCTTAATATGAATGAACATATGCATTAACAATGAACCAAATCTGAAGGTTTTTGATTTGTCCTTCTTCACAAGATAAACATTCTCAAGGAATTGTTGTGCCATAACTTCACATAGATTGTACTGTACATTTTATTTAACCATTCTCCATGCCATCATGATGACTCTAGTAGATATTGAATTAGGTCTGCTACTATAGTAGAACTTGTACCCAAGTATCATCGCAATCAATCTTACATCTTGCTGAAAGATGTCATTTATTGTCATTGCTCGTCTGTCCCATTTGGAATGAGTTAGGGTTTCAAATTCTTTCTTCACATGTTTCTTCACAATAGGAATGACTCCAATTTTTTCCAATATAGTGATTTCATGAATTAGGTCACTACAAATCTTCACAGGTTGATCACCAATCCAAATAAATTTATCATGAACCCTACTTAACAACATTTTGAACCATTCATCTTCATCAAATTTGCATAAATCTAGAATTTTCATTATGCTCAATTGATTGACATGTTTGTATTCTTCTTTCATGACTCCATTGTCATTCATATACTCCACCTCAGTTGATATATCATCAATTCCCAGTATGTCATAATTGCAATGTATGTAAGCCCTAATATCTTCTACGTGTAACACGCCATATAGGGTTTGGGAAAATGCTCCCTCTGGATCCTCTTCGCATGACTTGAATGGATGTTTCTTAAACTTATACCTAGGTCTATTTGTGATATTGAAAATAATAGGTGCATCCATGGCTAGATGATGTAAAATACCTTTCTCTCATTGAATTCTGAGTTTATCCTTCAATTGATCATGGACGGCCAATTTAGAATAATCTGAACTTCTCTTCTTTCCTATTCCTTAGCTCTCTCTTCGTCAAATGGTAAAGAGATAATTCATTTAGTGATGCTTTATACAAGTTAAGTTATGAATTCCACTTTCACTTAAAACTATCTAGTCGGTTGCTAGATCTCGCGAACAAAATAAGTGTGTCGGCTGATGTTGCACTCTTAGATGTATACTTCATGATGTCGGCCGCGCTTATACCCAAGCTCTCATGAGCTCAATCCATGAATTTTGGGGTAGGATATATTCTATTGTTTGTATCCAATGCTCCCCCTAAGGCCATGATTGGCCAATTGGGTTGATTTTGTCTTGCTACCATTAGGCAAAGAGCCAATAGCCTCTACTGACTCTCCCTAAACTGATGTCTCACTAGTTTCTTTGATCTTCCATATCTTACCATTGTTTCTATCTTGTGCCTTCTTGAAACAACTTTAAAAATCACTCTTCACATCTGTGACACTCTTAACAATATTATTTCCAATCTTCTATGAATTCATAGGAGGTGGTACTCTTTTGTTTTCTGATCCATTATACCTACAAAAATTCATGATATATCCTGGATTATTGCATTTTTAAGATATAGGAGGTCTTCTTTCCTAATTGACTTGTAGCTTACATTATTTCTCAATGTGTCCAATGTTATTACATTTGTAGCATGTAGGTTTCACTGTAGGTTCTCTTCCATTGTCTTGTCTATATCCTGATTGATTAGGTTTTTTGCATTCTGCTTTCTTCTGCCCATATCCATTATAGTTAAAACAATAACCAAAAAAAGTTCTCAAAGGGGAATTACCTCTGAAGTCTCTCTTCATGTGTCCAAATCTATTGCATCCAAAGAATCTACCTCTAAAGGGGCTGATCTATTCTTTAAGCTCTTCAATAGAAGGTTTCTTAGTATCAATCTTCTCATTTGATTTCTCTTCCTAATTCTTTGAACATTCAGCTTCATTGAAGCAGTCATATCACCTTTAGGTTTCTATTTGTCTCTCTGTTCATCAATCAAATCACTTCTGGTGTGAAGTTTCTCAATGTGATTCTTTGCTTCAACAAGTTCACTTTTTATTATCTGATTGTATTTCTCTATTTCCATATACTTGTTCTTGTATTTGTTAGCCTCATTCTTAATTTGATCTAATGCACTGTTCAAATCTTCTTCAACTTTCTTCTTTGCATCCTTTTGTACCTGTACTTCTTTATCCATAGTTTCATTTTAAAGTTTCAAAGTTTCATTCTCTTCTTTTAGTTGCTTCACCTTATATGAATTGTCTTCATCTGAATCCTCTTTTATCTAAACCACAAGCTCTTGTCTTTGATTTATGGAAATCTCAAGTTGATCTTTGAGTTTCTTTATGAATTTATCAACTCTTCGCATGTTGAATCTCAATTCTCTATTCCCTGCTTTTGATTTATCAAGGTCTTCAAGTGCAGCATCAAAGTTTTCTTGAAAACTGTCCAAATCCATTCTAATCTCCCTCAAGCTGTTAGACTTTCTCTCCAAGGGCCAAAAGCTCTGATACCAATTGTTAGGAATGGATAATACTGAGAGGGGGGGTGAATCCGTATTATAGTACTTAATTAAATTCTTCAACCAATTAAATATCAACCATAAACTTGTAGTAAAGAAAAGAACATAAGAAAATGACACAATACTCATAACACCATATTTTGTTTTTGAGGAAACCCTAGCCAAGGGAAAACCCCAGTGGGGATGGTACCCATAAGCATGCACTAAATTATAATGTCCTTGAAAGGAGACCTAGCCCTATTAGGAGCTGAATATTACATAGTACATTTCCTTGTTAGAGGAATAACAACCCTATTAAAGGTTCACAACACCTTGTTAGGGGCCAACTGAGCTTAGAGCTCTTACAATATAATTCAGGTTACAAAGTGTTCTCAGTCATGAACAAAACAAGAAACATAGGTGCTTAGATAGTTCCTTTATAGTTCTTTAATGATCTTTGTTATTCTCTGCTCTTCTTTTCACTCAACAACTTATCCAACTGTCCAACTCACATACACAATCTTTATCAAAAATATCTTACATATATATCTCACAACTTTACAAAGTCGACTCTCAATATGAATATTACAAATATTACTAAGTCGACCTCCAATAAAAAATACATTTAATATAGTAAACACTAAATTCATAGTCAGAGCTCTTTCATATTCAATGTGGAGGTTATCAAAAACCAAAATACAACTTCAATTGTCCGGATTCCAAGCCATACTCCCTCAATCTTTGCTATTGTCAAACTGCTTTGTTTCGTTATTCTACTGCAGTATGTCTATCTTCAATTCTGTCTAACTCACCATAGACTCAACTGAAACAAAATTGATCTTAGGTGGAGGTTATACATACCCCATATTATCTTCCTCTAAGCTCGCTTGCCCTAAATTATCAATCTCGATCTTCGACACCTAAAACACTTCTATATCTTTGCTTCTACACTTATTCGATTTCTGAATCACCAAAACTTATCTTTTCAGGAATAGGTCTGAAACCCAGATGTGTTTCCATAAATGACAACCAAAAAGTAAATCATATTTACACAAAATTGATTACTTGCCAACGCTTACCACTTACACTCCAAAATAGGACAAAGGCCAAAACCCGCCACAACAAAATGGAAATATAAAAAGAACAATGAAAATAGGAAAAACAAATTAATTTATTTAGTCAAAACATGGGTAGGGGATCTTTAGGGAGATGCTCCATGTCATCCTCCCCTCCTTTCAGAAAATATGAACATCTTGGTTCTGGTCGACTGTGCTTTATCAGATCAACTATAGTAATCTATGAATTGTAAGAATATGGAAAATTTTCCCACTTAACAAAATAAATCTTATATGAAATAGTTCGTGTTTCCACCAATTTGGTATCTAATATTCGTTCAACTTGCTCTCTTTTCTTCTTTAGAAACTACATACTCCAAAGGTTATTTTCCTTATTATTTATTACTTCCATTTGATCTTCCATAGTTCCAGCTGAATATGGGTATAGGTCAACAACATTAAAAATGAGACTGATGTCTAATTATGTTGCTAAATTAATTTGGTAGGCATTTTCATTTATCTTCTTTATAATTTTGAAAGGCCCAATCTTCTTGGGCTTCAATTTATTATAGGTTCCTTCGGGATACCTCTCTTTGCATGGATGGACCATGACCATTTCTCCCTCCTAGAAGACCTTTTATCTTCAATGAAAATTGAATCTCTTCTTATATTTTTCATTCATGGACTGCAATTTGAGCCTAACTTGTTGGTGTGCCTCTTGTATACGCTCTAAAAGACCTATAGTTTCTTAATTTTTATGTGGTTTAATTTATAAAACAACCAAGTCTACAAATCCCTTAGGATTTTCTCCATATACATTTTGAAATGCAAACTTACCTGTAGATCGATTAATGCTATAATTATAGACAAATTTATCCTAAGGAATACCCAAATCCCATTGTTAGGGATTGTCTCCAACTAAATACCTTAATAGGTTGCCCAAGCTCCTATTTACCGCCTCTTTTTGACAATCAGTTCGGGGATGGTATGTTGGACTAAATTTCAAACTGCTATTCAATCACTAGTAGAATTTGACAAATACATGACTACGTGACTAAAATGTTTAGTCATGTGACTAAAAATGATCAAATTCTACTATTTTTTTACAATTCACAAGTATAAATGACAAAATAAATGACTAATTTGGTCATCGGGTAAAATCACAAGGACACACAAATGAAAATGACTAAATAATTAGTCACTAATAATTATCCACCCAAACAAAAATGACTAAGTAAATGACTAAATAATTAGTCACTAATAATATTTGGCCCATAATGATTCACTAAAGCATATATCTAGTTGAGATTTGGCATTTCACTGAGAATAAAATCAACATTCTTTAAACATGCAACATGAACACAATTCTAAGATAACCAAGAATTACTACAATAGACCTTCCACTCCCCAATGGTTTGGTCTCAAAGTCCAAACTCGGAAAGGGGATTAAGGTAATTTTGTATCCGTGCTCAAAATAAGAGCCTTATGTTGACAATATTTTGTAAGATCTAAACAAACACATCTCACATTCTCCACAAATGGCTTATTGGGAGTATCTGTAACCATAATACCCATGGCCTTGTACCCATCTGATGTGTAAGGTAACCAAAAGTAAGAATGTTGTGTAGGCTTCAAAAGGCAAATAAGGTTTCTAGTGCTCACAAGACCCAAGCAATTTCAAAGAGCACCTTTACACTCTCAATACCCTTCAAGATTTAGAGTTCTCAAACTATCATGTTTACATCAAATCGGGCTTAATACTACTACAATTCAACTCATTTACATCTCCAATTATATCAGTTGACTTATAACCAAGACTATTCTATTATTTTTGCATTTAAAGATAATATTTAATAAAATAATTTATAAAGTATCATTTATTACATATTTTACATTAAAATTCATGTAAAAGAAAATAATAAAAGTGAAAGGCACCTAGTTTCCCTTGAACTAGTTTTAGATATTAACTCATTAAAATCCCCCTCCAATCATTTTTGCACCATTTAAATGATATTTATTAAATAGTTTATAAAAAATCACTTAATAAGCACCATATATTGGGTTAATGCAAAAAAATAAAGGAAATACACATTCCTAATACCATCGGGGCATTAGTTAAGCAAAAGATTTTATTAAAAAACAAGAAAAACAAGTGCCACGTAGTGGCCTGCACTTGTCGTAAATAGTTATAATTATATATGTAAATTTAATTTAATTTTATTATAAATATTATATATTTTTTAATTAATAGTTATTTAATAAAAGTAAAATTATTATAGATTAAAAATTAAATAATAAACTTTTTATAAAATTTGATAAATTATGTTTGCATATATTATAATTTCATTTGTATAGTTGTAATTGTAAAAATTTAAAATATAGTTATAAATTATAAATGTAAAGTAGAATTTAAATAATAATATATAAAGAGATAATGAAATATTAAAATTATATAATATAGATATAGTACTTTTATATTATATATTATAGAATAATATATATTATATATTAGAAATTGTAATAATTATTTATAGCATATATAT
>MU228124.1:2694496-2778574 GCA_018584345.1 Thuja plicata | reverse complement strand
TGGTTTTACTTGACAAATCCAGAATTGCAATTTAGAGAAACAAACAGCGGATTTGCAAAAACGAGAAGTGTCACTCCCAAAACTGGGAAGTGTCACTTCCAATTCCTGCAAACAAACGGGGCCTTAGGGAATTATCCATGATTTCAGTCTTCTTCTCATTTGAAGAAAAAAAATCAAATACTAGACGTGTTTGATATCCTTCTATTTTTAGTACTCTATAAACAATCCTGTCAAAATAGGGTCAGTTAATTCCAGTCCAAATAGTATGGTTTGAGGGTATCCTACTATTTTTAATGTTAAAATTCAATAAACTTATTTCCATTTATTATTTTATGTTATAAACTCTTCGTCTTCTTTACAATACCACCTCTCCACCCCTAGGGCTCATTTTTTATGAGTTTAGGACCATATTACGTCAGTCATAAAGAAAGCTAAACCAAAATCACGTCATTGGTGGTCCATCTCTAGCTCAACCTCGTTCATAAGATCTTATGACTTGCCTTGAATAGATCAAGGCACCCATGGTTTATTATTACCATATATGTAAGTTTTAAATTTAGAGGATGGGAAAATGTGTCTCATGATCAACAATTATATATTAATATCTTTGGAAGCCATAGATTAGATGGAATTTAGAAATGCATTTTTTTTTATGTTAATTATAGTTTTGTCTATAGTTTTCTATGTGAATTTAGCACGAGTGGAAGTTATAATTTTTAATTTTTTTAATTTGTTTATCAATGAGATGTTGAGAAGGATGGTTTGTCCATATGTGAATAAACGATATGATTATAGAGGAGGGAGAGAGTAAGTGATATAGGTTGGCAGGCCCTCACAAAATGGCCCCATAAAGGCAGACAACTTGCATGACAGAAGCAACTGCAAGGATCATAGAAAAAACAATGTTGGGATTGGATTTTGGAGTAGGCCAAGTTTGGAAGAAGAATGATAGGAACAAGATATAGGCCATTAAAGAGGAAGAAGAGAAAAAATACATAAGAAAGTTGCAGGCTAAGACAAGTAAGGACTAGAGAGCATAATCATAATTTGGAATTTTTGATGATGCAGACCATGATGATGATGATGGTGATGATGATGTATTTGGGGGTTAAGGAAGAGTTAGTTTTAATAATGATGGTGATGATAATGATTTTTGTCCAATTTGGGTGAATAAGTGACAAAGAAGAAAAAATTAACTTGATCCAAAAGGGCTTCACTACAATGTCTTTATATTCTCCCAAGCTCTCTTTTGTCAGTAGTAGTATCAATATGGACCAAGATCTTAACATGGTTCAGAAGAAACAACAACAACAACAACAAACAAGAACTACAACAACAATAGAAGCAGGAGGGGCAATATCAAACACATCTATACAAAGGACCAACAGTGTCATAGTAAAGAGAAAGAGAAATATTCCATGAACACCAGGAAAGCATGGATATGTTAAGTATATATAATTAGATATATATGTATATCAGACCTTCCCCACGTGTTATTATTTTCATGGATCTCCATTTTTTTAGTGTTGGAATTCCAGATATTGATACCCTTCATGGAATGATTGGGAGAACTGTAAAATAATAAAATACTCATGGGCTTTTGAGAAAGATTTGTATTAAAATATTTTATTCGATACCAACAGATACCAAGATTCATGTTTTATTAAAATCGTCCATATTCATTGGCTTAATTTAGAAAGGAGAGTCTTCGCTATAGCATAAAAGTGATTCTACATGTTTTGTCAAAACCATGTTTGTTCATTGGTTTAATTTAGAAAGGAGAGTGTTCTCTATAGGAAAAGATTGATTCTATATCCCCCCCTTAATAGATAAAATGATTCATGTTTTGTTAAAAGTTAAAAAGGGACAAGTGTACTTTTTTCTAAATCTATGGGAAGGATCAATATTTTTTTGCAATATTTGAGGATTTTATTCTATTTGGTTTGTGTAAAATCCCCAATTATCTGTTGGAATTGGTTTTTGTTGTTGTTGTTTGCATTCATGTTTTGTCACTGATGTCAACATATGTTTATCTTGAGATAGAATAGACTGATTATTATTATTTCTTAGATGACTGACATAAGTGTACGAGTAATGTACAGTTGATTTAGAATGTGTGAAGATGACGATATGTACAAGGATGTGTTTTGATCTTATGTCCAAGTTCGTGTGACTTAAAATTTTATATGGAGTAAGTTAAAAATGTTTTAGTGAAGACTGGGTACTGGACAGTGACAATGAACTATGACAGAGTTAGTCTCTGAGTTTTGAGGATAACTTGTGTGCAATATTGATTCATGTTGTGCGAGCTTGGGGAATGGAAAAAGACATGTTGAGGAATGTTTTCTTATGATTCTTGGGTTACAAGACTCTTGGTGATGTCAGCTTTGACATGTTTTCTGGAGGAGACCTATTTGGGGCCGACTTTAGAGATGAAGCGTGTATTATAGATTGCAAGTGTAGATTACGGATCTTGGATTATATTTGATGAGTTGGAATTGATGTTTACTTTTTATAGGTACCGTGTGTATCTTAGCAAGGGGTTATGTAATTATTTGTGCATTGGGGAAGTCTTAATTGGCCGACCTAATTTCTCATTGTAAATCTGTATAAAAGAAATTTGTTTTCTTTTTTGGAGAGTGTGTAACAACAAAGTGTGGAAGTTGCGAGCTTGTTTGTGTGAAGTTTGTTGGATGTAGAGAAGAGGTTGTGATTAAGAGACTTCATTGGAACTGATTAAGAAAAGACTGTTTCTATTAGACAGTTCATTGGATTGTATATTTCATATACACTTGTATTTCAGAGAGTAAGTCCTGAAGGTGGATTTAACCTTCTTTAGGTATTGTGCCAGGGCAGTGAGCCTATTGTTACTCTTGACTCCTAATAGTGTTTGTCCTTTAATAGTGACTATGTACTATAATGCATTAATAGGAACTCAATAAAAGTTAGTATTGTGGGACAGATTGATCTTATATGACTTGTAAGACTCATAATAAATCCACATATAAAAACCCACTATAATTATGAGTCTTAATAGTTGATTTCCTCTTTAGTCTAGTTCTCATTATTTCACCGATCCTTGTCTTGTAGAAACAACCTTCATATAATTGAAATATATAAATGAATAAGTTGCAGAAATGAAATATAGTTGTGGGAGGATGCTAGGCAGTGCTAATGTTAAGGTGAGGGTACAACATTAGATAAGATGAATATCTAGAAGCATAAAACTTGATGAGGATGTAGACTAGATTAGTCCCATGGGGTTACAAGACAAGAAAATCAAGGGGAGATGAGGATATCTACATGTGTAGATTAAAAGGATATGTGTAAATTATTTTGTAGGAATTCCCATATAAATGATCTATAA
The DNA here is from genome assembly GCA_018584345.1 of Thuja plicata. Classification (NCBI taxonomy): domain Eukaryota; kingdom Viridiplantae; phylum Streptophyta; class Pinopsida; order Cupressales; family Cupressaceae; genus Thuja; species Thuja plicata. Next base: position 2,775,207 of record MU228124.1, on the reverse strand, counting down.
GGAGTTACAATAACAGTTTTCAAAATGGAGAGCAGTTGAAATTAAATAATTACCTAGCCTACCTTAATGGTATAAATGATTATATATACAAAATAAACATGTCACCCTAATTTGTTGGTTTAGATTAGGGTACACATCCTCACGAAAGGTTGCTTTCACTAAGGATATATTTAGGGTTTGATATTGGAGGTCTATTGGGAAAAAAACATTTGTGGGGTGCTGAGATTTGTATCACAACGGAAATAACTCACACAAGTCTTCCACGAGATTTAATGATGCAATAAAAACACAAAAATATATGGAAGTTTCCAAGAGCTGGAATATTATACTCAGTTGCCCACATTTTTATAAACAGTGATAGCGCAATGGCGAGTTTGAAGATGGAGTCATTTCTCTTCACAAACCTCAATATACTGAAAGTGATTTTGATGTAATTATTTCCTACCTTGTAAGTTAGTGGTGGGAAAGGCTACCTAAAATTTTTAGAGAATAATTTAAACTAGAATACACAGCCTATCATCATTGCGTGTTCGTTAGATCAAATTTTTCAAGAGGTAGAAATTCTATTTTTCAAGAGGGAAAAAAGTCCAAGATGCAATTTTTATATTTAAGTTTTCATACCTGTTGTTTTGTGCCCTCCGTCGCCTATTGTTTTGTGCCCTTCGTGGTCTCTAGCACGTAACACTACTTCTCTCTGGCATAACATAATGAATATAAATCTTACTTTTTTTTTAAGTAATGTCTGTTCTCATCAGAATTATAACAAAGACGACATTGACTCTTTTTGCATCATAATTCCAATGAACACTTCATGGATTTAAAAAAATCAAAATTTTCCTTCTATAATCTGACCAAGCAAAAGAAATATAATTCCCCATTAGAAATTTAGGTCAGAAATTAGGGTGAAATGTATTAGTGAATGTTTCAACTATTTTGCCACTTTGGTTGCAGGAAGCAACGGTTGTCCTACAACTTTGGCTGCAGGAACAATTTTCAACACTTAGAATTGAAATAGCAAGATGTAGGAATGAAAACTAAAAGAAATGAAGCTATGTAATGTAGATTCCTCACCAAGTGGCCCCCCTTGGATGGGTATCCAAAACTCAATCACACAATGCTAAATTTAAACACTTTACTACCATTGATTTAAAATGAATTACAATTGTATTCATGGTAAAAACTGGAATTTAACAGAATGGAAACTATATCTTTTGCAACACTAATAATGACATCCTTCTCACGTAGGAGTGAGGATTTATTTAAAGGAAAACATCTAAAATATAATTTCTTCACTCCATAAAACAAGCGAAGACTTTATTACATATCTAGAAAGAAGGAAAGAGACTGTCCAGAAAAATAGGAAAGGAACTGTTGCAACACAAAGGAGGAACAAATCTAGCCTCTCACAATTCCCTATATTATCTAAAAAATAGAAAAACTTCATGACCTGATCTTTTTTTAGCAGTATCCACCTTCATCATCTTGTAACCACAACTTCTAGTTGCATTAACTCCTTCGCTAAGTGGCTTATTGCAGGATCGGGTCTATCTGCAGAGTTCTCGGGCGAGTTCATCTGGTCATTAATCTTTAATATCCATGATCTACACCAAGGTGTTAGAATACAAACATCTAGGATAGAATCAACCAAAATACACATGCATACATTTTCATTCAAACATCTAACTACTTATAAAGACATAACCACAAAATTATTATTTTCTATATATCAAATATGGATAGGTATGCATGAAAAAGTATTCAAAATATATCAAATGTCTTCGTGGCTGCATGCCACCTGATTTCATGAGAATAGAAAATTAGTTTGAATAAAAGTATCATAAAAACTAGTAAATCAGCCATGGTATATTTAGGTCTTATCATTGCCCCCTACGAAGACTAGTGGCAGTCTTCAGGCACTGAAACATTCCAGATTCGGGCAAGCAGTCTGAGATCCCTCAGTGTAACTTCACCCCCGCTGGAGATACCAAGGTGCCAATAAAAACCTCTTGTTTGTTCTATCTTTCTCCTTTGGTTATCCTCTAACTGATCATATAGTTCATTCTCTTGGTAGTTATATAAAGGCCACACGAGGAGAGGAGGCTGGAAAGTTAGAGGAACTCATAGCTTCGACCTGGCTTGTCTACCCAAGTGGATGTACCAATGAAACCTTTGCATTGCAGCTCAGAAATTGATAAGGTTGTGTGGTTCAACCTTTCTTAAAGCCATAGTCAATCTTCCCCATTTCTGCATAATGCCTTTGGCTTCCCTCTTCCCCTCATAAAGGGGGAGTCTTTCAAACTCTATATAAACATGTTCCCTAGAACCTAATATCCTTGTTTTGTGTTCCAGCTGATGGATCACGTAAGCTATCTCAAGACAATCATAGTACATTATTTTAGGATTTTTTCTTTCAGGTCTTAGGGGCAAATTAACTAACTGCTCTCTTTCCCTATATTTATTTAATTGGCCCCCATAATTGTTTTCATTTCTTGCCCATGATAGAAGGGCTAGTAGATGAATATCACCAACAAACAATAATAGATTACAATTTATATTGGATAGATCATAATTATGCAAGTAGAATTCACACAGAAGATTCCGAATAAAATCAGGTGACCCTTCATAAGCATTTACAAATTCCTCAGGTGAATCTATGTTTGGGTTAATGCCTCTTATAATTCCTGTTACCCTAATTTACAACATTCATCAAAATAACCACAAATAGGGAAAATTTCATTTTTAGAAGAGTCCAATTAATATTATCCTTCAGATATTATTAATCAACATTTTATCATTACATTCATTGTCAAAAGTTATCATTTGTACTCTAAGAATTGATCACATTTTAGAATTTCAAATTTATAATTGATCAATGACATTGTGCATTCAAATTGAATGTAATATACAAGTGTCTTTTCATATTTCTTTTCATGTCAAGTAAATAGTACATTTGTAGAATAGAAAGCAAGATTGAAGTATGGAGTAGGGGTCCCATGCATTGCCTTGTGGTTGGGTTGCTTGCTAGTTGTCTGTCAGGTCCCAGGTCTCTAAAGTCCATGTCTTCATCTGCATTTAGGTCTTTTAGGGTTCAACCTGCATCATGAGAAGAAGAGGGGTGTTAGATCCAGTTGGATCTAAGCAATACATGAAACACAAACTTCATACAATCAAGTCTTCTAATACTGCATATCAATCTGATGAAATCAATGTAACAAGAAAACATGCATCCACAATATATGAAACATAGTATTAAAGGGACTTGTTCTAAACATGAAACCTTTTGCTATTTATGGTCACTTTGATGCATGTTGTTCTTGTCTTTATAATCAGATATCTGAATGAAAGGGATTTAGTATTCCTGTCTGAGAAACCTTTTTCAGAATTTGATCAACCTATTAATTCAACAAACACAAATAAATCAACCAATATTCATGAATGAGTGTCATCCTGGATGACACTCACCCACAAACATTAATTGATTCATTTTATCTACTGACCTAACAGATTGATTGGTGATATGTGTGCAAATAGGTAGATGTGTAACTGAATGCAGGAAGCAAGAAGGAAATACAGTGGATGTCACGAGCCCGTGCTCGAACTTCACATAAGCCATTACATGCAAGAAATATTGTTTACATCTCAGGAGGTTACTGCTCACATGCATAAGGGAGAAAGGATGCAAATACATGAAAGAATACAAGTGATGCTACAGGAGACACATGAGCAAAGAAAGACCTTTAATAAACTGAAAAAAATGCAGAATTGAAGGAATGTGAGATTCACTGTTATTATACAAGTGGGAAATAACAAGAGATGATGTTACATTAAGTATACCAAATGCAGAAAAGGTACAAGAGTTCATTTTTGAGGATCTATGTTGAAACCATATGCCTAGTGATTGATCATATTTTCTATGTTATGAGGTACTGCTGTTATGTTTATTAAATAGTTGGATTTGCAAAGTGAAAGATGCATAACAAGAAATATCAATTACTAAAAAAGGACAGAGAACAAGGGTTTCAATAATAGCATTTTTTTATGCTTTCATAAAATGGACATCCACAGAAGACAAACATTATGGATAAAATACCAGTGATTTCCCATCCAAAGAGTTTAAAAGATGTTGTTATAATTCATGATTTTGGAAGGAATACAGTTTCATGCCTTCAAACAAAGTTTCAAAAAGGATATCTTTATTCAGGATATTTAAATAAAATACATCTTATAATACTTTATTGGAAGATAATGTTCATTCATGCATACATTATACAATCATGATAATAATGCAGGGTATACTTTCATAATGATAAGAAATAGGTGCCAGTTAGGGTTCCCAGTTTGAGTATGGCCCATGGGAGTCACGAGCCCATGCTCAAACCCCATGGGTAGTACCGTATATGCATTTTAAAAGAATAGTGTGTTTTTATCACTATGAAGAACAACATTTTCAGAATGGTTTAAAACATGTTATGATTCCATTTTTAAAAAAAATATGCTCATACTGTTATCAGTAAAACTAAATATGTGTTTTTATAACATTACAAGCATACTAGAGAAAGATCTTATGTTTTTTTTTTCAGACATAATAAAGAATGGATGTTTAGTCTAGACAAAGGAGCATGTTTTATGCTTACTACAGTTTTGGGTTTTTAGAAAAACATTAAGTGTTATTCTTTTAAGCATAAAAAATAGTCACGAAGGAAGCTGTGTTCTTGACAAACTTGCACATCTGCAAGTGTACTTGCAGATTGTCGACAAATTCCATGTGGTTATTCTAAATAAATGAAATAAAAACAACAAAGTGATAGAAAAGTGTTTCATGCTACAATAGAGGGTTCAAAATACCAATTTTAAAGCATAGAAAGAAACCCCATTTATTTTTTGCAAAAAGAGTCATCGACATTCCCTCAACATTGTCTCTATTTTCACATTAAAAATACAGTAAAAAAAAGTACAAGATTACTTATCTAAAGAGACCAAGTGTCATGGAAAAAGACCAGCAGAGGAGTGAATCTTGAAGTTTTCTGAAGTTACAAGCAGTTGTGGTCGTGGTCAAACAAAGTATTTTCTTCCAGCTTCATTTATATCACACCATCAAAACTGGGGATGAATATGAAGTTGTGGGTGAGATATCCTCAGTTCAAAGCTGAATCTCATGGGGATCTTGACACCTCTTAAACATGGTTTAAGTTCATTCTAAACTTGCAGTGGTTATTCAAACCATTAACTTCAAAACCCCAAGTTTAAAGCAAACATGGTGGCGCCATTTGTCATGGCATTGAAACTCTCAAAGTCCAAGCTGTTCTAACATATCCAAAGCTGGATTTGACTCACTGTTGAAATCCTAAGCTCGAGAAAAGAATAGACTATAAAAATCTAGCAATATTAAAGAAGAAACCAACAGAAGATGGCATGTGATATGGTGAAGAAAAACTCAATCTTTGTTTCCTCATAAAGCTCAAGAATCCCGAGCTTCTTCACAGAATGGAAGTGGATACATTGCCAATAATCATGGTTCCAGAATCAACATGGTGGCACCATAGAGAGAAAAAAAAAGAAACCTAGATACAAATGAAACCGATAAACATTATGCATTGTGTTTTACCCGAGTTTGAAGTCCACTGACAGATGGAGTAAATGCCATGACAGTTTCAGTGCATCGACATTCCCCCTACAGTGCCATGATGGTACCTTTTGTGCCACAAAATACAACAAACTATCTTCTCAATAGGAGTAATCATGTGGATGGTGAGCTATGGTCAAATATCAACTTGGAGTTACATCTGATTCCATAGTATGGTGTCGGCTGAGTAGGGTTAAGCTTTGCTGCCGACTTAGTGGAGTTAGGGTTTTCCATGATATAGGGTTATGTTGGGATTATATTCCTTTGGAGGTTGTGTTTTCGGGATTATGCATTATGAATGATATGTAATAAAGTTGGTAGTATGTATAGAAAGATGTATTTTTAATCTACCAACTTTAGGGGTGCGAAACTTAGGGCTTGATTTAGGGCACTTATCAAGCCATATAGTTTAGTAGTCTGATAGTGTGAAAGGATTTTTGGGGGGAAATATTTTAAAAAATTAATCCATGTGGGATATATAGTGGATCCTTAGCTTCATGTTTAGGAATCCAAGATTATAGAGAGAAGAGATTTTAGTGAACTTATTGTTCCTATAGCTATCTGTTTATGTTTTGTATCCATTGTTGGTTCATGTTTGTGAGATCGATTTTGTGCAAGAGGATGCTTGTATTCCTTGCCATTATTTTGAGATTCACTCATGTAACTACATACAGATTTTGAAAAGAATATAGTTGCCCCATTTTTTATACATCTTGTCATGATCATATGTTCAAATCCTATTCAATTTTCTGCATTCAAGTGTAATACATTTGTAGTGTGGATTAGTGGATTGTATCATTTCCTATTCTAGATTACAAAATATAAGCCTTTTGCATAATATGCATGTTGTTGATAGTAAGATTGCTATTTGTGGTTAAACCCTAGTAGTGACCTTTTAATTAGCCTATGTATTGGGTAGTGAGTGATATTGCAGAGATCATTAAGGTATGTTAAGTGAGTGTCAGTTTGAAGCTTTGAGAGATTTGAATCTATTTGGTTTATCACCTTTTCAAGTTTTGTTTATGCAATTTTAGTTAGATTTTCTCTCTTTCCCTCCCAAAATCAGGAGAAGATAGTATAAAATTGATACCCAAATTCAATAGGAATCGGCCTAGAATCTGGAGAATCCTTCTCAATCATAGTCCACCCACAGATACAGAAGGTTTCCATTGTTAGGATGGAATTGTCATGAAACCCTAATGCTTGAGTTGGGGTGACAATTCTAAGCCTCAACAGTTCTGAACAATTTAAACATAAGAGTTTTTTCCATCAAACATAATGCATACACCCTTGGGAGTGGTCTGCATTCCATTATCTGGGGAATTACCTCTACCATTGAATCTAATATGTGTTTTAATTCTTTCACTTCTTGATTATGTCTATCTATTTCTTTCTTCAAAATATCCCTTTCTATCTCCCACATGGCTCTTTCATACTGAATTTTCTTATAAAATTCTAGAGACAGGGATTCAAGAGTTACCTTTTCTTGTTCATTTTTTGGGCCCTACCCTTCATTCTGTGTTTCTCCTCTATTTCTTTCTACATCCTTCCATAATACCATTTGCAGGGAGGCACTGTATTCTACTACTTGTTCAGTTGTAGCAACCTAGACATTCTCCCCTTGATTCTCCTCTTGATTCTACTCTTGATACAGGGACTAATTATCATCCTCCTTTTGTTGATTGGTGGCATATTCAAACAATAAGGGTTCAGGCTCCTTGCTCCCTGTGTTTGGAAATTCCTGAGGTGGGCTGCTGAGATTTTATTGGGGTTTCTCCACCAGTGGTTCTTACATGGGTCTTTCTGGTACATCCTCTTGAGTGGTCTTGGTAACGGTAGCAAGTGATACCACTCCTTGCATGTAAATTTGAACACTTTTTCTTGGCAGAGTTCTTGCAGTGGCTACGAGACTTATCTTTGAGGTACTTTTCCTTTTGGAAGAAGTGACTACAAGAGATTTAGAAGAAATAGGGGAAGTGTCAACATTGGTTTTTTACCTCTTGGAACCTCTGGGAGAGATTTTAGGAGCAACCATTGTCTCCTTCTTAGAAATATCCTCTTTTATTTTACCTTTCCCTTTGTCCTTCTGATAGCTGGACTAAGATAGTGCAGGATCTTGCGATGCTACAAGCATCTCGAGTTCAACCTCCTCAGTACTAGGGTTTGGATTTTTAGATTCCCTAACTTCATGCTCTATTTTCTCAGTGGAAATATTAGAAATAAATGGTTCCTAAACTAGAGAGGAATTTCCCTCTAGAACATTGCTCTATTCCATATTAACCTCCTGGTTAGGTACTTCATTGATCAATTACACTCTTTGTGCTAGAATAAGTTCTTCCCAGGTCATGGGGATACATCCCTCAGAGATCTTTCTACTATAAACTTGATCAACCCCTTATGGGATACAACATTTTGTCCTCCTTTCTTAACCTCTTCCGAACTTAAACTGAGCTTGAAATAAAGAATTTTTGGGACATTCATAATTCGCCCATGCCGTAAATGACTGAGCAATTTAAAATGCACAACATGTAAAAATGAAAAACGTCCCTCACAAGTTAAATACTTGATAACATGGATCACGAGCTATAGATATGTTTCAGGAAGGGACACTTTTTTTGTTCCTTGTTTGTATGTCTCTAGCCTTGGGTTTGCTGGGATGGTAAACTCAGCCCATGTTGAACGTGCATCATGCCCATGAGGAAATGCTTCACCAACTATGGGAAGCCCTGAAATCTCAACAGTTCTTTCCTCTAAAGTGTCAACCCTCAAGCCCTTTATTTGGGCATCTCCATTATTCAATTTTTTGAGAAATTCCCTTGATACATCCTCATCATAATCATTTAACCATAGAAAATATGTCAGCCACCTAACATTATTGAATGTTTGTACACTCACCAGGTTTTGCAACAAAGACGAGTGGTCAACTGGTTCATGTCGTATGAGTGGTCCTCCCATTCTGAGAAGTTGTCAACCTTGACAATAATTAATGTTTCCTAATTCTACAATATATCACTTTCCAAATTTTGCTCTAATTTTTTCATTGCTACAGCTCAGTATACTATGCATTGAAAATTTCTAAAAATTACTTGCAAGCTGTAATCACAAAGTTCGCACAGTAGCTGGTTTGGAGATGGGATATTTTGAAATGCAATTTTTGACAAGGAAAATGAAATTTTTCACAAGGTTGGCAAAGCCAATTTTGCACCTGTGGTTGTCACATCAAAACTTCAAGAATGGTTAAAAAATAGAAATGGTGCTGAAAATGATGATAAGGAAAGTTTTCAAAGAATCATTTTTTGGTGATGTGTATCTAATAGCCCCGCCCCCTATGAAAAGATGATCGGTGTCCACACATGTAGTGGAAAAGGACTGTGAGGTTGGATTTAATTATTATATTTAAAATAGAAAGTAACCATGATCATGAAAAATAAGTAAGTTTAATAAATAATAAATGCAGATGGATACCTTGAAGTGACTTACTAGTGAGTGCCTACATTTGAAAAGATATGTTGACGTACACCATGAAAAGTAGATCTTGGAAGTAATGAGGAAGTGGAAAGGTGGGTGACATGGAAGAAATATGAGGTGAGGTGGAATGAAATTTTTATTATAGAAAGGAGTGGTTTCCTGGAGAAAGGGAAACTTTATTATGAACTGCATGACGCAAGGTGATTAGAGAGAATGGGGCAGAAGTGTATCCCATTTGGTTGTAGGAGGATCATCCTCTATAGGAGGTAATTTAGCTACAATAGAATTCTCAAACTGCCATAGGAATTTAACCTTTATTGTTGGTTTATGGTACAGACAAAGTCTATGCCCATTGAATAGGAGCTTAAAATGCATAGGGTTGATTGTGGATAGCTAAAATGCACCATTCGTAGAAAAATTTTCAATTTCATAAGGCCGAAGACAATGAGAAGTTAGCTTACGTTGTGTCTCCAAAAATCAGGAATCATAGAGTAGATCCCAATCACCAGGAGAAAACCTTTTTCTTAGTATGTGTGAGTCATGTCATTTTTTTTGTTGTAATTGGACTATATTTTTTTGTTGTAAGGCCACCTCCCTCATCTCATCTAGGGTATTGAGCTGCAGGAGTCATTCCTGTTGATCTACAAGAAGATATATATTGATCTCCATTATTGTGTGTAATGTATTATGCTCAAACTCTATAGGCATCATTGCAGACTTCCCATACACCAATTCAAAAGGTGTGAATCTTGTCATTGTTTTTCAAGTTGTTCTGTAGGCCTATATATATTCTTGAAGCCAGTTGCTCCAATATTTCTTGTGTATGTGGACTATTTTGGTTAGGATAGACTCAATTTCCCTATTGGTGATATCGGCCTAGCCATTAGCCTAAGGATGGTATGGGCTGGACTTTTTGTGCCAAATTTTGTACTCATTCATCAATGCAGTGATCAATGTTGATGTGAATTATGCTCCTTGATCTATGACCAACTCTCTTGGAACACCATACCTTGTGAAAATATCCTCATACAGGAACTCAACAACCTTATTTTCCCTGGCATGTTTCATTTCTCTAACTTCTACCCACTTGGTCACATAATCTATGCAAACTAGTATGTAGGAATTATCATTGGATGCAAGATTGATTGGTCCCAAAAAATCTAGTCCCCATTTGTCAAATGGAGTAACTACCACTAGAGGAAAGAGAGTCATTTCATCATAATTTGTAGGGTGGCCCATCCTTTGACATCTATCACACTTTCTAGTGTAGTTTGTTGCATCATAGGTCTCATCCTCCCTCACACATCTCCTCATGATCTGATATGGTCCAGTATAAAATAGGCAGTTGGCAATCCAGGAGAAATTGAAAGTTTTCTCTATGAGAAGCCTCTTTTCCTTGGATGAGATGTGTGGAGGTACCTTGTTAGAGGCTATGTAATTACAAATGTCAGCATACCATGGTGTACAGAATGAGATGGAGAATAGGTGATCGTCAGGAAAAATGCCATCAATGAGTTGAGGATCATCAGAGTTTTGCAATCTTGATAGGAAATCAACAAATGCATTAGCTCGTCCTAGTTTATCAGCTATTGTGATATCAAATTCTTATAGAAGTAGAAGTCATCTGGCTAACCTTCCTATGATAGAAAGTTTGTTAGTCAAATACTTAATTGTTGCATGGTCAGTATGCACATAGATCTGGTATCCAGTGATGTAATGGAAAATTTTGTTGAGGGCATAAATGACAACCATGAGATGTTTCTCTATGATTGGGTAATTCAACTCAGGTACCTACAATTTTTGCCTGATAAAGTATATTGCATGCTCAACAACATCCTCTTTTATCACCAAAATAGCTACCACAACATAATAAGAAACATCAGTATGAAAATGAAATGGCAATGACCAATTAGGTCCCCTTAAAATAGGTGTCTTAGTAAGAACATACTTAAGCTACAAGAATGATTTATCACAAACATTGTTCCATAGAAAATCAGGAATCCTTAGTAAGAAGGGAATACATTGGGCTTGCCATTTTACTAAATTCTTTGATAAATATCCTATAGTAGCTAGGATGTCCTAAGAAGCTTCTGACATCCTTTTGCTTGGTTGGTGTGGGCAAGTTCATGATAAACTCTAATTTAGTAGGATCAACTTGGATACCAACTACAAAGATGTAATGTCCTAGCACTACCCCCTCTTGCATCATCATAAATCAATTATCATTGTTTATGGATAGATTATGTTCCTCACATATGTGAAGAAATTTTCCAAGGTTGGACAATGCTTCCTCATAGGTTTCTCCATATGTAGTGGAATCATCCATATAGATTTCCATATAGTCGTTTGAGATATCACCAAAGATACTTATGACTGCCCTTTGAAAGGTTGTTGTAGAATTAAAAAGGCCAAAGGGTAAGAATGAGTAGGCAAAGATTCCCCATGGATAGGTGAAGGTAGTATTTTCTTGGTCTTCAGGAAGAATCCTAATTTGGTTATGCCCACTATATCCATCAAGGAATGAAAAGTACTTTTTGCCTACTAAGGAATCTAACACTTGGTCTATGAATGGAAGAGGGAAGTGGTCCTTTTTGGTTGCATTATTGATCTCTCTTTAATCCAAACATACCCTCCACTTGCCTCCTTTCTTAGGGACTATCACTAGAGGAGAGACCCACTGACTATCTGAGATGGGGTAGATAAAACCAGTACTGAGTAGTTTTTGTAACTCAGTTTTCACTATCTCTCTTAATGTAGGGTTAACTCATCTTTGAAACTTCCTAACAAAGACTTTATCCTCTTTAAGGTATTTCCTATGAGTACACAACTTAATGTCTAAGCCTTTCATGTCCCCATAATTACATGCAAATGTTGTGGTATGATCTTTTAATATCTTGGCTAAGGATGTTTGTTGTTGAGGGTTAAGGTAACTATTGGTGTTCAAACAGTGTCCTAGAGAGACTTCTAAATGTTTGGTTAACTCCACCATAGAAACATGTGTGAATGATGGTACCTATATTTCATACAAAAGTAATTGGTAGTAGACCTATGTGGCTATAGGATATGGAGACAACTCGCAATCTGGATACAAAGGATGCAAGGAGTAGTTATGGGGAGATGAACAGTCCATAGAAGGCGAACTCAGTCCATACTAGTTTTGCAGAATGTTTGTGATAATGGCGTCTGCCTCTTGATGCTGCAGGAAGGGGTCTATTTTCAACATCATTAACTGGGCTACCAAATTGACTACCTCAACTTCTTCACCTATCTATGGACAGATTAGTGAGGCTAACTCCATTTGTGGTTGGGAAAGTGGATATAAAGCTAAATTTTTAGTATGCTGATCATCCAAGATGGTCATGTCTCCTGAGAAACACCCTATGTAAGCATCAACAATGGCTAACCAAGGTCTTCCTAGAATGATTGGATATTCCCCCAATATGTCTTTTGGGGACACTATCATGAAGTCAGCAGGGTATGACTAGGATTCTAAGCTGACAATTATATCCTCTTCCATCCCATCATGCCTAACTGCAAAACTGACTGCTAGCTACAGGACAGTAGGTTTATTCCTGAGATTGGTAATGTGGAGTTGTTGCATTATATTCTTGTTCATAACATTTATAGCTTCTCCTAGGTCAATTAAATCATTCTTCATGGTTGTCCTATTGATAGTAACCTTGACAACAGTGTTGCTAGGGTTGGAATATTTGGGAATAACTACCTTTCCAATCATGATGTGTGCTATCTTTCCTAATATATGCACATTCTTGAGGTCTGTTAGGTCTATTAAAAAAAAATTCTAAGCAAGTGAGTCCTTGGTTTGCAAGTTTCATAGAGGTCATATGCAAATTTTGAAACCCTATTTAAAGAGTCTTCAAGTGTAAATCTTGTTTTAAAACCCTATTTGTTGGAGTGGTTTCTATTTTTACATTACCTTTTTCATCACTTAAAGTTATGTGTCTACCATGTATTTATTAAGTGGGACCGTGTTCAATAGTTTATAAATCTCTAAGCGCTTTAATATTTCCTATGTTTGAGAGTCTACAAGTCTTTTATTCATATTAGATCATGTGTTGGGAAAGTGTGTTTTGATCTAACGGTTCACACATTCCCGCAATAAGAAGATGATTGAGATCTATTCTTCAAGGCATTGTGTCATGATGACACGTGTATCTGGTGGGACTGGCCACAGTTGAAATCAAAATCAAAAGATCACAGTAGATGCTTTTTGATCTAACAGCCCACGCTTTCCCTTAATATGAAAGATGATGTGAAATTAACCTTCAAGGGAACACACCATTGTGACACGTGTCCAAGTGGGTCTAGGACTAGTCGTAAAGATGAAGTTAAATAAAGCACAAATTAGATTTGATCTGATAGTGGTCACAAAGCCTTATAATAAAGATGCAGATGAAATAACCATTAAGGGAAAGCGTCATTGCGACACTTGGCAAGCAGTGGGCCCAGCATTGTAATAAAGGATCTAATAAATCAAAAGGATCTAACGGCTGGCGCTAAACCTCAAATAAAATATGAAAGGATGTTAAGTATTAATGGAACGCAATGTGGTGACGCGTGTCCCACTGAGCAACTTGAAGACCACAGTTAGTGCATGACTAGTTAAATAAAGATAAGACAAGTTTAAAAAGATCCAACGACTGGCGTAAATCCTCTGATCAAAAGTGATGTGGATTTAACCATTAAGGCATTGCGCGGTGCTTCCATGTGTCTTTGCAGGATCAAAACGACGGGTTATAAAGTTGGATAAAGGTAGTAAAGATCACGAAGATCGGACGGCTGGCGCTAAGCCTTGAGCATAAAGTGATAGATGTATAACCATTAATGGAACATGCAGTTGTGAAACGTGTCCAAAATGATGAACATTATAAAATATTTGTGATGCATCGTCTGATGTAAAGGAAAGTTGTCAAGATCGATGGTTATGTTTCAAAAGGCTAAAGTAACCGTTGTGAACCGTTAGCCGTGATATTTTGAACTCAGACGAAGTAATGGCGAATGTGTATTTTCCACAATGAAAATTTAATGCTCATAAGTGATGGGATTGTTATTTGATTGATCATTCAAGTCTTACTTGGCATAATTATAAGAGTTCTGGAGTGAAACAAAGTTGCAGCGATTGCATCCAAACTTCCAAGCTGTCTGCAGAACGGGTAATTTTTTGTTATTAGTATTTTTGAGCTCTGATAAATTTGAAGAAATATTAAGGGTTTGCAGTAAAAGGGTTTTGTTATCAAAATTGTTTAATTATTAGAATTTTAAAACTTTTATTTCAAGATGTCTCCCAGGAGAGAGTTTAAGGGTAAAATAGACTACAAGGAAAGGAATGTATGTGATGACCTGATATAGAAATTGACTAGGTCAACTAATGATTCAAAAAAAATCAAGGAAATAGTTCCCAAGAACCCATGTTTGAAAATTGGCGAAGTTCTGTATGATTTGGGTCAATGGGCTAGAGATGAAAGTATAGGAATGACTAGTCTAGCTCTATTTAAGGTAGTTTTCACCTAGAGAAATGCCTATGCCCCAAACAGTAATGTATGGAAATTTGATATAGACAAGTTAGTGATGCTTGGAGTTTTCATGGACATAGATATGCTTATGCAAATAGCTAACAAATATGACAACATAGCCAAAGTGGTCAGGGACAAGGATGAACACATTATGATCAGTGTAACTGCAGAGGAAATCATAGAAGTTTTTAGGTTGAGTGATGAGGATACCCCTATGGAAAAGATTGATTTCAATTATTTTATAGAGGTATATCAGTCCCAAAAGAATTATTTAAGAAGTGATCCCTTAAAGGAATTTTTTAACAAAGTTGGGGATTTGATTATGGTAGGCCCAAACACCATAAAACCTTTTAAATTGGATTATTTTACTCCAAAATTTAGAGGAGTATATAGGGCTCCATGTCAAATTTGTGGGGATGATGAAGAAAAGGAAATGCCCATCCATTATATGTTCATGATGGTACAGCTTTTACATCCTCATCTAGCAATAATTTTTTATTTTGCTCCATACATTGCAGACCTAATACATGAGGATTTGATAGGCATCAAGAATATAAAAAAGTGACCAAACCTTTTGCGTGGTACTCCCTGATGATGCACATATTTTTGTTCAAAGGGGCTGATTACTTTGAAAAGGAGATGAACTTGATGAGAGTTAAGGATGATGAGGATATGCCAGTACAATTATGGAATGCAGATATGTCTTGGGATAACAAAGAAGCAAGTTATATCACATTTGATAGATGTTTTTCTGCCATAGTTAGGGCATTATTGCTTATTGATGATCCCAGAATTCATGTGACACTTTTACAACTCTTGAGGCCAAAGGAACATAATCAGGAACTATATATAGTACATAATTGGGGAGATGTTATTCTTTACCCAGTATCAATAGTATTCAGAATTTATGGCTTCAGAGGAGTCCCTAACATATTACCTTAAAGAGTGCCTGTTAAGATGGGATTGGAAGAAATAATAAGACATATTGGAGGCCTACAAGAAGAAGAACTAACAGGAAGACGGAAAGGAACCATTTTTCCCACAATCATAGCTGCCCAACATTTCATTATCACAAAGGGAGGATGGAGACAGTTGCAAACATATATGGCCCCTTATCATTTGAGTACTACAATATCAATATGTGTTGATCCAGAAGCATTTATCAAAGATATGTTCAAGGAGAAGATAAAGTGCTTAGTGTTAAACCATCAATTCAACTTTCCTAAAGATGTGATCACAAATGAATTTGATCTGATAGAGAAAGAGATCAAAAAGGAAAAATGGCTAGCATATAAGAAAAGCGTAGATTTTGTGCAACACTTTGATAAGTTGTATGACCCCTTGAAATATTTTCAGTCATGGGCTAAAAAGATGGATTCTTTAATGGAGATGTTTGAAGACATTATGCAGGCATTGAACTATAAAAGGGCTATCATATTACAAGTAGAGCCAGAGAGAGCCAAAGCAATGTTGAGCAGGATTATTCCTATTAGGAATGTCCAACCAGGAAAGTATGTGGTATACCAAAGGAGAGGGTATAGTACAGTCCTACCAAAAGCTGAGAAGACCCTTTATCCAAAAGGGAAAAGGCCACTAGACTCAAGCACTCAATCACTGCCATCCCCTAAAAGGAAAAGGGTAGAAGGAGAACAACAACAGCAATAACAACAGGAAAATATCTACTCTCCTTCCCAATCTCCAATGCATATAGATGAGCAGGCTGTAGCAGAATAATTATTACAAATGGGAAATGTTGGACAAATATATGTCACAGCCCAAGAGCTACAAGAAGGAATGCTTGAAGCTCCAAAACATGCTTCACTAGATCTAACAGTTGCAGAGTACGCTGGTAAGTAATTAGACCCCTTGACACTAGAAGCTAGTGACAAATTCCTTTTTGATGATAATTTTGTCAAAGCTAAGGCTTTTTTACAATTCTTATGGAGAATCCACATAAATTAATTCAAAGAGAAGTGCCAACAAAAAATGAGGAACAACTTGTAAGGAGTGAAGAGGAGATTGAAAATGAAATAAAAGAAGAAATGATATCCAGATTTGAGAAAATAACTCTTGAAGAAGGATGAGAATTGGTCAAAAAGGAAGGAGTATTAATACTTCTAGAATGGGATCTTGCAGATGCTATTATTTGTTATGCTATGAGAAAGGAGACCAAAACTGTCCATGCTATTGAGGTAGAGACAAAAAAAGCATCCAAGGGAGTAAAATTTAGTGAAGATCATGTAGCCCTTGTTATGTGGAAAATAAAAAAGAAGAGCCATAAGGTATCTGGTTGATATGATCATGCCAAACATGTAGGCAGCCTCATGGTAAGAAGAGTAATAGACACCTCAAGGGTACAAGCAGCTAGCCTCACTCTAGAATCACAAAAAATTGGCATGAAATTAGCTGAGAAACGGGAAGAAGAAATCAAAATCCTGAGAGAAAAATGTGAGATAGTCATGAAAGCTTATAATGATGAGGTGATAAAATCTATTGAGAAGGATAAAAAGATTTCTATCCTTGAAGGTAAACAAATAGCTCAGTTTGTTCCTCAAAGAATGATTGCATAGGATCCTCACCAACCCTCATCATCAATTCCAATTATAACCTACCCCCCTTCTCCCAGGCCATCAAGTCCCACTACACAAGCAGACCTTGAATTAGAAAGGGAAAGGCTAATTGCTAAGAGGACTAAATTGGAACAGTAAAGGAAAAAGTGGGATGAAGACTGTGTAGTTTTCAAAGAAGCAAAGGCATGGATGCAACAAAGATATGCTGATAAAATACATGCCACTTTCATGCAATGCGTTTAGGATTTAAGTCTTGTTGCCATTTATTCACAAGGAAAGAAGATTGTTAGCATATTGGATGAATATAATGCAGATAAGGATAAGTGGGATCTAATAATGGATAGATGGAAGGGAGAAAGGGAATAATTGAAATTCTTCTATTCTACATCTAAAGAAGAAAATAATGTTTATATCATATTGACTGGCACTTATAAATGTTTCAAATTACTGATGGACTTGTACATCAAGAGGAGCATCATTTTAAGAAAGGTAGAATATTTGAGGAAATAATATTTGAAAGATCGTTATGAGATGTTTCCTAACTTGTTCAAGAAGAATGGTGCAATAAAAAATGAACCATTATGGATGAGACAAATGAATGAGGCTTTGGCAATAAGGACCAATAGTTTTATTACTTTGGAAAGCACACTATGTTCGTCTAAACTGTTGAAATCAGAAATAAAGCCAAGTCATTCTTTGAATTTTGGAAAGATGAAATTGAGAAAGATAGTGTCAGTTGGAGTGAAATAAACAACAAAAAGGATGATGTCATCAACTTCACTTGGACAAGTGATGAGTTTTATATGTCATGGAAGGACAAATATAATATAGTTGATCAAGGAGAAGGTGGTAGTGTATAAAAGATAACAAGTGGTAGTGCTTCCTGATTAGTAAATAAAACAAAAAAGGTAAAGATCCTACATCAACAAGATCAAGGACAATAGATTCCAGATGGCGGCTACCAAACAACCTTAAAGTAGTTACGAGTACCCAAGCAGTCAGAAGAAAAAGTATTTTGAATATATTGTAACAAAATTGGTTATCACTTCACTTGCTATTTTGTATTTTTCTTGAGTCATTTGTTTTGTCCTTATTCCAATTGTTCTATAGCTTGTTGCAATCCTGTTCTACAAAAGGATTCCCAAGATCATTGGAAGGGGCTGGAAAATTTGTATTGTAAACATTTTTGCAAGGTTTTAGTCAGGGAAATATAGCAGAAGTTTGTACTAGATAGGTGTGATAATTAGAAATAAAGTTGAAAGATCTTTTGTAGATTATTGAAGATTTTATCCTTGAGTACATCTTGTATAGTAGAATATGATTCTTTAAACTTAATACAAAGATCCAAATTCCAATATCTCTTGTGTCATCTTGTCTTGTGAGTTATGAGTTTTCTCATTCATTCACATATAATTTCTCTGTGTTTATGTACTTATTTGAGAGTTTTGATCAAGAATCATATTAAAAGATGCTTTCATTAATACATAGATTCATCTGACATATGCTAGGATTCGATGAGTAGTATGGGTTTGAGATATTTGTGTTTATGGCCTAGAATCTTTGATTGATATTGATTTTGGTATATTGTATTTGAGTTAGAGAGTAGCCCAATGGATAAGGCACTGATCTAAAATTAATAGGTTCTTTTTTATTGCACATCTAGTTGCATATTGGATGTGGTTTCTATATAAACAAAAATAAATCCATTAATTCTATATTTGTATAATTTTTTTGTGAGTTTCTATCTCATGCTCCATTTCATGGTTGATGTTCAATGGGTAATTAGCCAATTATCTCGTATCTCCCGGTTATGTTGAGTTGTTGTGAGATTACTGCTTAGATGAATACCATATAGAAATATCTCAAGGTATTGTAGGGTATCCCCCCCTTGGTATAGCAGAACCTAAAGAGTAGAAGTATTGTAAGAGTGCTTGTTAGTTGGTCCTTTTATTGATGAAGTAATATTTGGAGTTGGCTTCTCTATAAAACTAGTCAGAAGAAGAAGAGGTTGTTTTGTTTTGTTGCAACATAACAAGTAACCAACAAAATGGTGACTCTAATGGGGACTAATTTTACATTCCAGTAAGTGAGTAAGGTTTCAATTTGAGCTAGACTCCTGGCCTGCTTACTTATTAATACCAGTTGGTTGAACATTGAAGTATACAGTTTTATCTTTGCATATCCTAGTGATTTGTATTACCATTGAAAATGTATCGGGATATTGCTTGGACCTTGGTTGTTATTTGTTAGCCTGTGAAGACCTTCCATAAGAAAAATATTTATTACTCAGAGTTAGTGTGTATTTTCCCAACTATTTGTTGGGTGGTGACTCGAACAAATCTCTACATCAGTGTTGAGTTATAATCATTTGATACACCATTATCTAACTATGAGTTATAAAAATCCCAAATCCAGGATGAAGAATTGTCTTGAGAATGAATTGGAAGGTGAAATTCCATCTACCTCCAGAGCTGGGAAATCAATGAACAGAAATGCTGATGGAACTACTCCTCAAGCATGGAGGCAGAGAAGGAACATAAGAATAGACACCCATGTTCCCCCCAATTCTGAAGGAGATATTGTAGAAATTTAAAAAGATACACAGCTAGGATTGGGAGTATATGGTGAGTATTACTCTCAAAGTGAGAGGGTTGATGATGTACCTAGGTATACTAGGAGGGTGGTCCATGGTAAATCCCAGGGACATGAAACAAGTTCCAGATCCAAAAGAAGAGGTGAAGAGAATATGAATTCTCCTAGTGATCCGAGATTTCCCTCATCTGAAATACCCCATGCCCATCATCATAGGAGAGAAACAACTATTATGGAGGAAACTTCAGAATCTGACATAACTCTCATAGATTTTGATGAGATTTTTGAAGAAGTAGGTGAATTGGAAAGAAAGATTCAAGAGAAGATTGCCTTAATACAATGAAGAGAAAGAGGAGAGAATCACACATGCTCATATTCAATCAGACCAATTGAAAATGAAACTGTGAGATTTACAAGCAATAAATGCTACTACTATACCTGAAAAATTGAATATGAACCTGTTGTCTAGCAGTTGTATGATACATAGAAACCCAAGGACAAAGGTAAACAGAAAGTAGTAGTATTTTAAATAAATGAGCCAGTGAATAAAGGGAGTGCAATGGATCCCATGACTAAACTTGATACTGATTTGGAGAGAGCCAAGAGAGAAAGGGACATCATAGCCAAGGAATTAGAGAAGGCTGAATTGGAAGCCTCTTCTCTTGAGATGAAAAAGAAAATTGAATTTCTTAGGCAAACCTCTGGTCCTCCTCCTGCTAGTACTGGTCCTAAAATGTCTCTAAATTCAGGAATGAATCTACCACCACCAACTAATTTTGGAAATTCTACTACATCAAATACTACAGCATCAAATGTTCAAGGTACTAATTCATCCCAAAGAACACATGTCTATATAGAAAGGTATAGGCAATTTATCTTCCTTGGTATTCCTAGATATCCAAATGAAATTCCCAAAAAGATTAGAGAAAAGCTCCCAAAGTTTGCTGGTAACAATGTTATAACATGTGAGGAGAATTAAAAATTTTTTATGGATATGATGGATGATTATGAGATTGGGCATGATGATATAATGATGAAATTATTTGTCCAATCACTGACTGGGGATGCTAGGGACTGGTTTAGAGGTTTTCCCCTGAATGTATTGGATCTATGGATGAAATGAAAGAATGTTACAGAGATCAATATGGGGATAAAACCAATGAAGGTTTCATGTTGAATGAGTTCAAACATATAAAGAAGAACTCAAATGAAGAAGTGGTGGAGTTCAACATCAGATTTCAGAGAGCAATGCACAATTTTCTACAAGTGATGAGTTTGGATGACAAGCTATGTCTTGCTACTTATATAAATGATTTTGATGCAAAAATGGGTTATATATTAAGGGATAAGAACCCTAGAAATATTAGAGAAGCATATAAAGTAGCAGTAAATATTGAGACAAACAGAAGGGTTTCTGGAAAAGTGGGTAGGAGAGAAGATTGGAAACCAACCAAGTACAATAAAGGAGAATCGGATAAACCTTTAAATACTAAACTGAAAGTAAATGATAGCCTTAAGTTGATTATAAATTCCTTAAAAGATTTAAAACCTTGAGAAAGTAGTAACAGTAGGATTTCACACAATGATAATCCTTCCTATGGCAACTTCAACAGACAACCTAGGATGCAGAATTATCTTTATACCACTCAATGGAAGGATGGGAAATCCATTATCCCACAAAAGAAAGAAAAATATGATGAGAAAACTCCTGACCCTCTACACAAAACCACTATGAACATGTGCAATGATAATCCTTGGTGTGTGGCTTGCCAATCCCCTCATAGTCCTAAGTATTTTGTTATTGTTGTTAGAATCTCTGCAACTGAAGATCAGGAAGATAATGAAGAGGAAGCATATGATGATAGTGGTTGTGCTATGACTTCCTCACATTTTAATGATGAAACATATTATCAACGTGATGATTCTGACATACAAGATTGGGAGATTGATAATATGATATGTAATGTAGAGGGATGTGATGAGACCCCTATCCTTAGAAGACCATCCGATGATGAGATTGCTGAAATCAAAGAAAATATGGTTGCACAAGCAAGGGGAAATTACAATTTAAGAAACAAAATAGTTGGAAGTGCAGATTGAAAACATGTCGGTATTTTTATCAAAGATACCACAAATAGTACTAAAAAGCCACAAGAAAAGGAAAAATAGGCTGAAGGTGCAAATAAAATTATGATAAAAAAGGAAACAAGCCTACTGGTCCAAATGTTTATAAAGAAAAGGTAAAAACACCAGAAATTTCCATACCTCATCATAAAAGGGAGGATAAACAACGTAAAGGAGATGAATCCAAACTGGCTTCTCAAGTAGAAGATGAGGATTATATAAACCAAAGATCATATATGTTTGATATGAAATACACCCCTGTGGATATGGGGCAACTTTTGTCTCAAATAACTATTAAGGTACGTCTATTAGAAATTATGAGGATAAGAGAGCATAAAGAAAAGGCTTTAACATGGATGAAGGGTATTAGTTGATCTAGGATTATAGGACTAGAGGCAAATAGGAAAGTGTCAGACACAAAAGATAAAGCCACAAAGGAATCTGACAAGCTTGTGTCAAAGATTCCTTAGATCTATTTGGATACCAATATTGTTGGTACTACTACAACAATTGTACACCCCTTTTTCTTAACATTGTTGATAAATGGAAAAATGTTAAAAAATTGTAGGATTGACTCTGGGGTGCCTAATACTTTCATGCTTGTAGAATTTATGAGATCTATGGGATTTGTGTCAAGCTATGGATTCTAGGGAAGTGCCTGTCATCGGCACCATTAAGGCATTGCCTTATAAATTGGCAACTTTTCCAGGCAAAGTATTAACAATGAGTGTGTTGGTTGTATATATTCACCCTCAATATGGAATTTTGTTATCAAGAAAATGGAGTGCATCAATGGGGGGAAGGATTCAGTGTGATTGAGGAAGAAGATGATAATAATATGAATTGTTTCTTAGATACTGAGATAGGATCATTTCAAGAGCAAGAATAGAAAGCTGCAAGAAAATTACAACCTGCATTGTTGTCTAAAGACAAAAATAATTTATCCGAACAAAGTAAGTTATGGGTAATTTATTTTGATGGTGCCAGTTCTAGGGAGGGGGCTGGTACTAGGGTTTTATTGATATCTCCCTTAGGAAGGAATTTGAAATTTTCATTTACATTGTTATTTACATGTACACATAATGAGGCAAAATGTGAAGCTTTGTTGATTGGTATGAGATTGGCTGCCAGATATGGAATTAAATGTCTCAGAGTCATTGGAGACTCTGAACTTGTAGTCTCTTAGATCAGATCTAAATATGCATCAAAGAATCATAGGTTGAAACAATACAAGAATGCAGTCTGGGATGAACTTGAAAATTTTGATGCATTTGGTATTTACTAGATAGACAGAAGCACAAATAGAATGGCAGACTTGATTGTAAACATAGCTTTGAGGCCAGAAGATATTACCTTTGCTGGTATTTCTGAAGTAGAGGTTCAATCTAGGTCATCAATACCTGATAATGTGGAAAATTGGCAAGTCTTTGCTGATGATGTGGACATTCTGAGATTCTTACATTATGAAGCAGAACTTGGGAACAAAGAGATTGATTTCAGTAGGTATGTAGAAACTTTAGATGGAAAAGATACCATTTTAGGCAAGGAGGTGTTAAATTTGAAATCAAATAAAGTACTAAAAGGGTTACTTGTGCTAGAAAGAGATTTTGATAATAAGGACAAGCCATTTGCTGTTAAAAAATGTAAATAAGCCTGAAGATTTGGAAGAAGTAAATGAAGGAACAGTTGATGTTCCTAAAAAATTATTTATTGGAAGAAAGATGTCACCAAAAGTGAGAGAGGACCTGATTCATCTATTGAGTAAATACAAAAGGGCCTTTGCATGGATATATGATGATCTAAAGGCATACAATGAGGATCTATTTCAACATGATATTCCTTTGAAAGAGGATGCTAAGACTTTTAGACAAAAGTTGAGACTCATAAATCCCACACTAGGACCCGAAATGGAACAAGAATTAATGAAGCTGAAAGATGCAGGAATCATAAAACCCATCAGAAATTCTTCTTAGGTTTCCAATTTAGTTCCTATTAGGAAGAAAAACGGAGATATCAGACTGTGTGTGGATTTTAGAAATCTAAATATATCATCCCTCAAGGATAACTATGCTCTCCCAAACATGGAGAATATGTTGCAAAGGGTTACTGGTTGTTAATCAATGTCCATGATGGATGGATTTTCAGGGTATAACCAGATAATGGTCAAGGAATCAGATCAATTCAAGACCGCATTCACTACACCATGGGGGACATATGTTTACATTAGGATGCCTTTTGGCCTAGTAAATGTTGGGGCCACTTTTCAAAGAGCCATGGATGTTGCTTTCTCAGATTTTTTGTAGAATTTCTTGGAGGTCTATCAAGATGACCTTACAACATATTCTAAAAAGGAGGAACAACACTATGAACACTTAGAGAAGATTTTTGTAAGATCTCTTGAATTTGGGATTTATCTGAATCCCAAGAAATGCACTTTTGGAGTGATAGAAGGTAAATTATTGGGGCATATTGTTTCAAAGGAAGGGGTTAGAATTGATGCAGATAGGCTAGCTTCTATTGACAAGGTACCTATCCCAAGAAATGTTAAAGGAATTCAATCTTTCTTCGGTCAGGTAAACTTTCTCAAAATATTTATCACAAACTTTGCTAAGAAAAGTAGGCCAATTTCCAAAATGATGAAAAAGATGCAAAAAAGGAATGGGATGGAGAAGCCACCCAATCTTTCCAAGAAATAAAGAAATCTATCAAATATGCCCTTGTCCTAAGAACTCCTGACTATTCAAAACCTATGAACATTTTTTCCTTTGCATCATGCCATACTATTGTTGTTGTCTTGTCACAAAAAAATGAGGAAGGGTTTGAACAACCCATTGCTTTCTTTAGAAAGTCCTTATAGGATGTAGAACTAAATTATGATATAAATGATAAGCAAGCTTATGCACTACTAAAATTTGTTAAATATTTTAGATGTTATTTAATAGGTGCAATAGTAGTTGCTTATGTACCCTCAGTAGTAGTAAAAGACATCTTCACCCAACAAGAGGTGTCAAGTAAATGATGCAGATGGGTCAACAAGATCCAAGAGTTTAACATTGAAATTAAAATCACTAAGTTGGTGAGAGGAATGGGTTTAGCCAAGTTGATGTCTAACACAAACCTGGATGCAAATCATGTCAATACCCTAGAGGAAGAACATAGACCTTTTATCTGTAACCTTGACCACTGTGATTGGTATAAGAGTATTATTTATTACTTACAAATAATGAACTATCCACAGGGGATGGATGAGAATAATAAAAGGGCCTTAAAGCTACAACCAATCTATTTTTCCTTGATTAGAGATGAGCTGTGGTGGAGGAATCCTAAAGGGATTCTACTAAAATGTGTTGATGAAGAACAAGAAGATAGGATTCTACAAGAAATGCACAATGGAGTATGTGGGGGCCATTATATGGCCAAGACCATTGCACAAAAGGTTCTAAGAGAAGGATTTTGGTGGCCAATTATCTTTTAGGATTCTCATCAATTGGTTAAGATGTGTGATGCCTGCCAGTGTTTCTCTGGTAGATTGAAATTCTCAGGTAATGTACCTCTCACACCAATGGAAGTTCAAGCCCCTTTTCAAAAATGGGTATTGATTTTATAGGGGAAATAGATACTAAATATAGTGGAGGACATGCATGGATAATTGTAGCAACTGACTACTTTACTAAGTGGGTTGAAGCAATCCCCACTAAAAGAGAAACTAGTAAATTAGTAATAGATTTCTTGTTGAAGAACATAATCACCAGAAAAAATAATATCAGACATGTTGGCAAGTTGACTCCCATGGAGTATATGACTTATTTTGTGTTGTCATTATGGCAACAAAGTCATATGGAGTTTTGACAGCAAACTTAGTAGTGAAAATTGACTAAGTATAGAAGACAATATAGAACAGAGTTACACAGATGATCAGAGCACCAACGCACGTGCGTACGGCCGATTCAGACTAAGCGCCTTTAGAAAAAAGCTATATGATATGTTTTTATGCTTACCCTATACGCGCATGGTATGGAATGTCAGTATAGATAAGTTACAGAAAGAACAAGTACACTAGCAGTTCAGAATATAGAGTATGGAGCCGACTTCAGGTTTTTGATTAGCATGTAATATTTTGTTGTGTAAAGGCTAAGAACCTATTATAGTAAGTTTGTAATCATGTATTAAACTTTATTGTAAACACACTTAATCCAATTTGTTTGGAAGTGTTGTGAATGTTTTTTTTGGGCCGACTAAGGTATTGTTTATAGTCGTGTCTATTCAGGCACACACACACACATAGATATATGTGTGTGTGTGTGTGTGTATTAAAAAGATATATTTGAAGTGTTGAAGAAATATGCAGAGTAGAGAAATGGAAAATCAGTATAAAGATGTCAGTATGAGACAGATCCCTTAAAGAAGATAAGAGCATAAGTGCATAACTAGAACTGATCAGACATCTGTGTCATATACAACAGTTCACTTTTGGATATAGTCCATATCTATTCTAAGGATGTTGTAGCCTTCTTTCTCATTGAGCAGTGAGCTCTTAGAAAGTGAGTCCTCACCCCTAATAGGGTTGTTTGTAAAAGACTCCTAATAGGGTCATGCCTTTAACCAGGTCATTGTACTTGCATTGTAAAGACTACTCCTAATAGGCCAAAGGAACTTTAATAGGTTCATCAAACTAGTGAAATATTTGTGGGTACTAATTCCCACCAGGGTTTTCCTCTAATCAAGGTTTCCCAATAATCATTTCATGTGTTATGTGTTCTTTTGTTAAGCTTCAAGTGATTTATAATTGATTTATGTTTAAAGTTGCTGAAATAGAATAATTAGTTAAACACTGATTCACCCCCCCCCTTAGTGTTTTCAAGAATTGGTATCAGAGATCTGGTCCTCTGAAAGAAAGTTTAACCACTTAAGGAGATCATGGATTCCGCAAAAGAAAAACATCTAAAAAAGAATCTTGAAGCAGCCCTTGAAGATCTAGACAGATCTGAGAAAGAAAATGAGGAACTTAAATTAAAGTTTGATGGCTCACAAATGCTTATCAAAAAGTTAAGAAAAGATTTGAAAGATTGCTCTACAAATGATTTGGGGAAAATCGTCAAGAAATTGAATGAAGAAAACTTATCTTTAAAGGATAAGATAGAAGAATTGAATGATCAGTTAACTGATAACCTAACAGCTATTGAATAGAAGAAAAAATAAAATAAACAGTTAGATGAAGAACTCATGCAAGCCAATATGAAAATCTTGGAGTTGGAAAATATCAAGAATAAAATTGAATTTGAATTATCAGGAGCAAAAGACAAGATTGATAAACTACACACAAGTTCTGATCTGATTCAATCACGGCTTTATGCACAAAAGCTAAAAGGTGACACCACTGGTATGGGATACAGTATAGCTCAAATTGAGATCAATTCATTACAAGAAAGAAAGAAACCTCAAACAGAATCTACAGAAGAAAAGAAAACTGAGAATCATGAAGAAACTAAAGTAGAACCACCAAAAGATAAGCACAAGGTAGTCAACCGTACTTTCTATGCCTATAACAAACATGGACACTTGGCATTATATTGTAAGGATGTAAGACCCTTCAATGGTTACTATTACTCTTGTAATAAGTTTGGTCATAGGGCTATTCATTGCAAGACAAATCAAAGAAATCAGTCACAACTGAACCAAAGGAATTAGACTCAATACAATCAGAGAAACCAGCCTCAAAGAAACTTGCAGAACATTACATGTTAGATATGTAATTACAATGGAAGCACAACCAAGTAGTGCAACATGATGAATAACAACATCAGACCTCCTATTATTTGTCACTCATGTGGAAAATCTGGACACATCTAAAGGTTTTGCAGGTCAAGAACACAAGGACAAGAGAATCCTAAAAAATCTATGTTTGAAGAATCAAGAGAAGTTAAGTTTGTGGAAGATAAAACTAATTTAGATAAAATATGGGTTGAAGTAAAGAAGGATAATGAAGAAAACAAGGTATTAGATGCATCCTCAATGGACACACCTTCTACTTCTGTATAGTTGACCCTCATGGTCTTAGGGGGAGCTATTCTATCTCTGAACCCCTGTGTGGCCGATATACTCACCTCTGAGTATGCGCCTTTTGATTCATGTCAATGATAAAAAAAGAATGCAGTATACATTCACACATTGTCTATACTTAATTCTAAATAAATTTTGAAAGTCTCAATAAAATCACTTACAACATTAAATGCAAAAAAACTTTATATAAATCGATGGATTGATTGATTATTTTCATTGTTTACATCTGAGATAGAAAAATTTACAAAGCATAGAAGCACTAAGCATCAAAGAAATCAAAGGTATCAATTTGATCAGTTGGTGAACAGATTGCAAGTTGAAACAGAACCCTAGTAGTCACATCATTTTGAATCATCGTGAAACCCTACTTAATCAAGTTGCAAGTAAGTATGGCAACCCCAGTTTTATTTGACATTGTTGAAAGGAAGAGATTTGTGTTTAAGAAACATCCATTCAAGTCTATATTAGATGATGTTGAAGGAGCACTCTCTAAGACTCTGCTAGGAGTCATGCACGTGGAAGACATTCGAACATACATCTACTACAAGAAGGAAATAGTTGGAGACAACAACATAGCAACTCTTATGGGTTCAATGATGAAACCAGACTACTCATTCAATGATGAATATGTGCATCTCACTAATAACCCTATCTTTGAGTATTCTAACACGCACGAGTTCTATGAGCCAGAATGGGTGAAGATACTACTAAGAAGGATACATGATAACCTATATTGGATTGGTGAGGTTCCTGTCCTCATCACTGTAGACCTAATACATGAAATGACTGGACTTCCTAAGACTAAACCAGTTCTTCCTACTGGAAAGGATGTTAAGAAGTAGGTTGAACAAGTTTTCTTATCTAGAAGTGATAGGCATGGCATGACTATTGATCCTATTAAGGAGAATAACATCAAACTACTCACTATGATACTTGGATACAATTTTCAGCAGGCAAGCAGACTAAATAGTGTGTCCACAACAACAATTCTGGCAGCAATAAGGATAGTGAGAAATAACACTTAGTACAATCTCTGTGAGCTATTGTGTGCATAGTTGATTGAGAACATCAAGGCTATTAAGCATGACAAGAGAAATATATTCAGGTTTGGCTCTTTGATCATCTACCTGTACTTCCACATTGTTGGTAAAGTTGCAAATCTTTACCTAGATAGGAGTAAACCTACTATGTCTCAGATATCACTAAAAGCCACATCAGAGAGTAGTGCAAAAGATACTATGGACATGGATATCAAAACTTTCAGGATCAAGATGCAGAAGAGGTTTAGGATACCTGAGAAGATAGTTAAGAAATACAAAGACACCATATGCTTCATGGTGGAAACTAACTGTACTTGCATGGAGGCAGTTGAGCCTAGAACAAAATGGATTCACCCTTTTGGTTATGAAGTTGAAGAACATGTTTTGGAAGGTTATGCACAAGTCCTCCTATTTTTACCCAAGGATCCCAATGAACCTAGATGGGGTACTTATAGAGAAAAGACAAATCAAGTTGATTCTATCTTATACAGTGCTGACAACAAAAGAAAGGCATCAAGGATTACCTCAAATTTCTTAAAATTTCATGGTGTTACACAAGAAGACCTAGACAAAGCTAGGGAAGCTAAGATTGCCAAATAATTTGAGAAAACTCTCACTAAAGTAAAAATAGAAAAGTCTGATGATAGGCCTAAGAAGAAGAAGAAGAAGAAATCAAATGAAGACACATCTGCGCCATCAACCACCATTGATCTAGAATCTTCTCCACCTTCAATACCCAGCAAGTTGACTAAAAGAAAGAAGAAAGTTCCTACAAGTCATCCATCTTCAAGGACCACAAGGAGCAAGGTAAAGAACACACAAGCCCCTCCTAAGGTAGGATTCAGGCCTAGTCTAACAGTCCTAAAGAATAGAATTGTTAATGAAGGAAGACTAGAATCTATCAATAATGTCTATGACAAATACAACAAGATACACGAAATAGAAATCCATTCTATGATCATCTCTCACATGATTAAGTTCAAAAGGATAGTATTGGAACTCAAAAAAGTCATACCAGACAAGGTATGGAACATACTTGATGTATTACAATAGTGTGAAGCTTAAATGAGCGGAGGAGGAGGAGAGCGAGTGGCTGGAGGAAATTCAAATTCTTCTTCAGGTGGGAAACCTGCTGCTGGAGGATCTTAGGTGAATACAGTGGCAGGTGTCAAGAATTCCAAGGGAGGTGAGAAGGAGGAAAAAGGAGACAAAGACCTAGATCCGAATCGGTCCCGAGAAGGTGGGAAAAGGGGATTTTTGAATCATGATATGTGTGTGAAAGATGCCTCTGGACATGTTCAGAGATCTCCCGTGCTAGAGATTCAGAAAAAGGACAAAGATGTAGTAGTGGAAGGCTCCACAAAACAGAATAAGGGGGACAACTCTCTTCCAAGTTTCCATAACCGAGAAGAAGATCCAAAGGCAAGGAAAGTTGTCGGTAAGTCTTCTGCTAGTCAAACTTTCTTTGAAAATGCTGCTAAAGGTAGTTGGACTTCTCTTTTTGGTGTGAAACCTACTAGGAAATCCTCTTTCCCCCTAGTTGACAACACGTCTGGTCCTGAGAAGGGATTATTCAGCATTTCTCTTCCTGATTCTCTGGTTGATCATACAACTGCTTCTATGAAAAATATTCTTATAGGAAAGTTCATGGGCCCAAGACCTAACCTAGATGTAGTCAGGGTTTTTATTGCAAGGAAATGGAAGCTAAAGGGTCAAGTCAACATAGCTACCTTGCCAAAAGGTTTTTTCACTTTCGAGTTCTCTAGCTCTGAAGACCTCTCTGATGTTTTGTGCAGAGGTCCTTGGATGTTTAGTAAATCATCCCCGGCTCTTCAGAAATGGGGGGCTAAACTTGATCTTAATATCGATATGTTTGAATCAGCCCCAGTGTGGGTTCAATTCTAGGGTCTCCCACTGGAATATTGGCATGAAGATGTCTTTTTAGGATTGGCCAGCTCATTTGGGGAGCTTCTATCAATTGATCCAATGATAGCTGCAAAGACAAGACTAGTGTATGCTAGAGTCTATGTCAACATAAACCAAAAGGCAGACCTCCCAGAATTTATTACTATTAACTCCAAACTAGGAACTCATATTGAAGTGGTGGAGTTCAATTCCCTCCCCTTTGCCTGTTTCACTTGTAAAAAGTCTGGGCACTGGGCGAAACAATGGCCCCTAAAACCTTCTGTTAAGCCTAAAAAGAAAGAACCAAGAGCTGAATGGAGAGATAAAAATGGATCTTCCTCTTCTCTTCCAAATCCTCGCAAATCTTCAGAGGAAGATAAATCATAAGAAGACCAGACTATCAATCCAAATAATCAGTCAGTGGGAGACAATAATCAAGATATGGTAAAAAAGGATCAATCCCGAACCTTGGAGTAGGAAAATCAAAATGTCACAAAACAAGAGAAAAAAGTGGAAAATGACCCCATTTCTGCAGCTTTCATTCCTTCGATTGGGAATAGGGAGAAGGATTCTCAGCCCCAAACTACTCCTTAGGAAGGATGTATTGAAAAGGAGTCACTAGGACCAACAATAGATGTGAAAAAAGAGAATGGCTTCTCCTCTGCCTCCACAGGGATAGGAGACAATGTATTGGATAAATTAGAACTTTCCCCCTCTGTGATTGAATAGGTGATCTCCACTATTAATGGTAATAGCAACAAATGTTGGTCTAAAGTTAGTGAGGAGGACATTCAAAAAGATAGCTTTGATGAATTCTCTCCTATCTCAGAAATGCAAGAGTCTCCATGGTCTGAGGTGAAAAATAACAAGAAATTCAAAAAACCCTCTAAGAAGGGAGGCCTGAACCTAAAAGCTCCAGAATCAGGGAAAAAGGCAGATATTACTCCTTTGGGGGGAGTTCAGACTAGAAGGAAGAAAGTAGATGTTGGATCGCCTCAGGGGGGAAGAGGTAGACCTTCTCATAAAGCTATGAGAGAGTTAGAAGCAAAATAGAGTATTGCGGATGGTAAACAATCTACTATCCCTGAGATTTTTTCCCCAACCCTTTAAATGAAGATCATATCATGGAATATTAGAGGTCTTAATAGTCCTCATAAACAAGATGTTCTCAGAAATACTGTTAGAGATATAAAACCTTATATCATTCTCATCCAGGAAACAAAAATGACTAGAGAGAAAGTTGAAAAAATTAACCCTTTTAAGAATGGTAGTAGTATTGGCAGCGACTCTGATGGTGCTTTCGAAGGATTTATTATTTTCTGGAACAACTCTATTGTTAACTATATGAAGCTCCATGTTGAGAAGAACATAATCCTCATCCATGCTATACACCTTAAAGCAGATTGCTATTGGAACTTGATGAATATCTATGCTCCTAATACAAAAAGTGACAGGCTCAGATTTTGGAAAAGATTAAAAGAAATCAGAAATAACTTCCAGACCCTCAGCTGGATGGTTATGGGAGACTTCAATACCCCTTTGTTGGCTGATGATAAAATGGGCAGAGCTCTCTCTCAAGTTGATAGTAGAATGGATCTCATGGAGTATATTAATGAAAAATCTTTCATTGATATGGAGCTGGAAGGGATTTCCTATACTTGGTCGAATAGAAGAACTAGTGATGATCTCATTCAGGTGAAACTTGATAGAACCCTCCTCTCTCTTGATTGGCTCTCTAAGTTTTCCTGCTCTTTATCTTCCTCTATTAGGATTGGATCTAATCATTTCCCTATCGTTTGCAATGCTAACATTCTGAATGGCATAAAGAATACCCCATTTCATTTTGAGAAGATGTGGTTAGCCCACCCTAATCTAAAGGACTGTATCTCTAACTGGTGGAATTATAATCAGAAAGGAAGTGCCATGTATAGAATAGCTAAAAAGTTGAGTAATGTCAAGAGAAATGTTAAAATTTGGAACAAGGAAGTCTTTGGAGATATCTTCAAGGCTAAAAGTATTAAACAGGAAGAGATTAAGGTTATTCAAGAGACTATTCAAAAAGAGGGTTTCTTTGAGGAGCATAGAAGAACTGAGAATGTGCTAGTGGTTGAGTATCATAATATTATTTCTAAAGAGGAGTCTTTTTGGAGGCAAAGATCAAGAGCCCTATGGCTTAAAGATGGTGACAAAAATACCAGATTCTTCCACATGATAGCCATGAAACATAAAGCTATTAACAGAATTTCCTCCCTTATTGTGAATAATAAGACTCTGGTTAAGGAAGAAGATATAAGAAAGGAAATGCTTCAGTCTTTCTCTCTCCTCCTATCCAAAGAAGATAATCTTGATTCTCAGAATCAACATGAAATTCTCTCTGCTATTCCTTTATTGATAGACAGAGATACCAATTCTAGACTCAAAGCTATTCCTAATGATAAGGAAATTAGAGATGCTATTTTCTCCTTTGAAGGTGATAAATCTCCAGGTCCTGATGGCTTTCCCCTATTCTTCTTCCAGTAGTTCTGGGAGATCACAGGTCAAGATGTTCTTCATGCTGTCAAAGAATTTTTTGGTACTAAAGCTCTTCTTAGAGAACTCAATGCCACTTTCTTGGTCCTTATTCCTAAAAAACATGGTGCTAATATGGTGGACTCTTTCAGACCCATTAGCCTCTGTAATGGGATTTACAAGATCATAGCCAAAGTTATGACTTCCAGACTGCTTTCTTTGCTACCCTCTATAATCTCACCTCAGTAGAATGGATTTTTTCTAGGGATAAAAATCCTTGACTCCATTATGGTAGCTCATGAGAATATCCACTCCCTTAAAGCTGCCAAGAAATAGGGCTTTCTCATGAAATTGGACTTATCTAAAGCCTATGATAGGGTTGACTGGCAGTTTCTCCAAAAAGTCTTAAGCAACTTTGGATTTGATGTGGGGGTCATTAAAATTGTTAATCAGTTGGTCTCCACTATCTCCTCCTCTATAATTGAAACCTTTAAGGGGTCTTAGGTAGGGGGATCCTATATCTCCTATTCTGTTTGCTATATTGGCTGAAGGGCTAGGAAGATACATCTCTAAACTTGTCAATGTTGGAACCATCTCTAGCCTCCAACCTTCCTCAGTTAGGTCCTCCCTCTCCCATGAAAAATTTGTTGATGATACCCTTTTTATGGGTGAAGCTACTGTTAAAGAAGCCAGGAATCTTAAAAAAGCCCTGTCTATCTATACCTCGGCCATGGGTCAACTCATCAATTGGAGTAAGAGCTTCATATATTTTATCAATACCCCCCTTGAGAGACAGGCTAAGATTTCCAAAATTCTTGGTTGTAGCATTGGTGCTCTTCCCTCTTCTTATTTGGGTCTCCCCCTTTTCTCTAAACCCCTTGATAGTTTCTAGAATCAAATTGTTGATAGATACAACAGGAAGCTGGCAGGCTGGAAAGGTGCCCTCCTCAGCAACTCTGGAAAGCTTCAGCTTTTGAAGTCAACTCTGCAAAATCTTCCTGTGTATTCTATGAGTCTCTTCAAGATTCCTCAAAAGTTCGCGATGGTTCTTGAAACAATCCAAAAAATATTCTTATGGACTGGTGTTGAAGAAAAAAAAAGACTTAGTCTGATTGCCTGCGAAAAATTTTGCAAGCCTAAGAGTAAAGGGGGCTTGGGGCTAAGACCTATCAAGCTTGTCAATAAGGCCCTTTTGGCAAAGTAGGTTTGGAGAATCTTTGGGGATACTAAGCAATGGAATGGCATAATTAAAAGAAAATACCTCTTTAATTCCAATAGTCTGAAGGACCTCTTAAACAATGATGCTAGGGTGAATGGCTCTTACATTTGGAATAGTCTATGCTCCTCCATTGAATTTTTGAGAGAAGGGATAAGGTGGAAACTAGGTGATGGGACCAATATTGACTTTTGGGATGATCCTTGGATCCATGACAACCCCCTTTCTGAAAGACAAGAATGGAAGGATATTATTATGCAAGCTAAAAACACTATTGGTTGTAAAGTCTCTGATTACTGGCTTAATAACTCATGGAAGGATCTTTCTAGCCTTGATAGAAGTCTAGCTCCTCTTATGATTGAGTTGCAATCCTGGTTCAGAGAATTTAATCATCCTAAAAAAATTGTGTGGAACCTTTCTGCTAATGGTGAATTCTCGGTGGCCTCTGCCTGCTCTCTCTTCTTCTTCAAGGAAGTTAAGCCTAAGTATGCTACTATCTAGTATAAATTCCTCACTCCAAAGATTAACTTTTTCTTTTGGATTCTTATCCAGAATAAGCCCCTTACCATTGATAATCTAGTTAAAAGAGGTTTATGTCATTTTAATAGATTCTTTCTTTGCAAGGATCAAGCTGAATCTTGTGATCACCTTATTCTCCATTGTAGTTTTAATCGGAGAGTTTGGTCCTTGGTTTTTCAAAATTGGAATTTGTGTTGGTTCTTTCCTAACTCTTGGCAGGATTTTGTCACTCAGTGGAGATGCCCTTTTGATAATGATCTTGCAAGAAACTTATGGATTCTTATCCCACCTCATCTCTGTTGGTGTATCTGGAAGGAAAGAAATAATAGAATTTTCAAAGAGAAACATGCCAAACCTGAAATTATCTTCAACATTATGTCTAGAGCTATTAAGGAAAACTTCAGCAATGCTATCATCAACAGCAAGAGCAAGCTCAGGATTTTCCTCCCTGATGTGGATTGGTCTACATGGATTTTTCCTCATCACAACTCTCACTCTTACACTCCTAGGGATTCCTCTGTTTGGATTTCTCCTCCTATTGGCTGGGTTAAAGCTAATTTTGATGGGGCCTCCAAAGGCAACCCGGGTGTTTCTGGGGGTGGTGGAATTATCAGAGATAGTAGTGGAAACTATTTAGGTGCCATTTCGGTCCCTTTGGGAATTCAAACTAATCATAGGACAGAGGCCTTGGTGGCCCTCAATACTATCCTGCTGGTGGAAGAACTGGGATTCAAAAGATTCTGGCTTGAAGGTGATTCTTTAAATATTATAAATAATATTAAAGATATCAATACCCCCTCCTGGACTATTGATCACATTATTTCCAAAATCAAAACCATAGCCCAACCCTTTGAGGTGTTCCATATATCTCACAATTATCAAGAGACCAATCAGGTTGCTGATTGCCTTGCCAATATTGGAGCCAAAAGTGAGGGGATTCAAAAATGGATCGGTAACACTATTTGTAATGATCTATTAATTATGATAAAACCAAGCACAAGGAAGGAGTCATTAATAGGAGCATTAATAATATTAATTAATTCCTCCCAAATTGGGGTGATCTTGAATGTCATTTGAAATAATGCTAAGTACATCTCCAAGAAGTGGAATTATTTTCCCATTATGAAAGCTCAAAATTTGATGTGTGTCATCATCATCATTAGTAACTATTGCTAGTTTGCGCATGTGAATAGGACTGTGAACCAAATAAACAATCTTTTTATGATAAAGAATCATCAAATTGATAGCATTCTCTCATCTAAACATAAGAAGCATGTGAAAAAAGAGCAGGGTGATTATTCGGCTATGGGTGGTGATCTGAGGAGAGAAGAGCCTATGGAGTGCAAGTGGAAGTAGGATAAGGAAGTCTAGAGATTTTTGAAGAAAGGACATGTTCATCAGTTTCTTTAGAGACTCCATGGGTTTGATAATGATGTCTCCAAAGCCTTTGTTGATGGTTGGGATAAGGGCACGGTGAATCTGGATGGCAAGTCCTTTAGCCTCAGCCTTGAGCTCCTCTTGGAAATTACTGGTCTCCCTTTGGATGGTCTAAAGTATTCAAAAGAGATCAAGGTCGGAACCAAAGCTTACAAGAAATTTCTTGTCACTGACGAGGAGAGGGCTCTTCTGGTTAAAGATAAGAAAGACTATGTTGATATGGATAACATTGATAGAATTTGGGGTTCTGTTATGAAGGTTATTATGTAATATTTCACTCTTGAGGGGCATTTTTCTAGGGTCTATAATTATCATTTTGCCCTAGCCAATCACTTCAGACATGATATAAGAATCTCTTTCCCATAATTTCTCCTCTGTTCGCTCAACCAGAGCATTACTGATTATAGAGTGAAGAACTTCCCCATTCTCCATGTTGGGCTCATCCTCCTTATTGTTGATTATGTGAGAGACCACATTCCTGAACCTATCCCTATCCAGGTCAAAAAAGGAAGAATTTTGGCTCTACACCCAGGAATCAGAAACCCAAGAAAGCTCTCTCCCTCTCTGAGCCAGCCTCTTTTAAGCCTTTGGATGGTCTAAAGAATGTCAAGGTCCATCGTGATGTCAATGCCTCTGTCTCTATTAAAACTGACTTGAAGCCCTTTTCTAGCCATATCTAGTCAGAGCCTGAAGGTGCGAAGCTGAATCCCCTAGATAATGAGACTGAGGTTGATAAGAATACCCAGGTGGGTCATAATGTTGTGCCTAATTCCACTACCCAGACCCCTGAGGAGAAGGACATGGAGGATCCTGAAACTGCTAATGCCAAGGATAGCCTCGAGGATGGCCGGGACAATCAGAATAGCGGGGAGAAGCTTAACCCTACTCTGGAGATTAACAATATTGAAGGTAAAGATACTTCTGAGATTGAGGTTGAGGCTGATGACAACAAAGACAAAGAAGCTGATACAAACCTAAATGATAGTAATGCCGATGACTCGGGGAATAATAGCATTAGGGTTCTGGAAGAGGAAAATCTGGACTCTCAAGACTCCCCCAGCTCCAGGAAGGAGAAAAAGAAGGATGAAAGTGAGATAACCCATGATTGTAATAGGTCCCAATATCTTCAAGATGACATCAGAAACATGGATTCATAGGTCAAAAGATCAATCATCATGACTCCCCTTGACATTGCTAAAAATAAGTCCATTTACAGTTATAATGGACAAATGGGTGTAGAATGATTTGGTTGAGCTGAAGAACGGATGTATCAAACTGGAAAATAATAATTCTATTATTGAGGAAATGATTGATAATATTAGGAAGGAGTATGCTCTCAATGCTAATGCCAGTGTTCTTGATTACGGTTCTGAATTGGATGATAAAATTAAAAAAATAGTTGAGATAGCCATGATCCCCATCCATGAGAAGACAAGAAGGAATGAGGAAATGCTAAAATATCTACTTGGCCTGGTTAATATAGGAATGAAGTCTACTCTGGAGAACTTGAAAAAGCTCAGCAAAATGCTGGAAGGAAACAAAGATGCCCCTGTGAGTGACACAATTGACCTGACTGATCATAGTTAGCAGATGGGACCTGGCACCAGAACTAGGTCTAATACTAAAAATAAGTACAAGGTTGATGATGAGGACATTCAGAGGCTGAAAGATAATGTTAAGATCATGCAGGCCCAATTGGAGGACTCCGAGGGCTTCCTGAAGACTATGTCTTGATCTTGCTACTGGTGGCCTTTTCTTCTCTATTTTTCGTCTAGCATTTTTTGCTTTTTGTTGTGTAGGTGATTATTGAATATTTGGGATTTGTCCCTTTGTAGTCTACTCCCTTCTTTGGGGCAGCTAGTTGTTCTTTGGGTCTTCATGCTTATCTCTCTTCTCTTTTGTAAAATTTTTTTAGGGCCCCTTCAAAACCTATTTTTACCATAATCAAAAACATACTTGATGTATTAAAGAGGCAAGCAATTGAAGAAGATATGAGGATAAGAGAAGAAACACTAGATAGTCTTCTCCCAGTATGCTTGCATGATGAGAAATCCATTTTTTTGGATTTAGTTAAGCCTCACCTAAGAACCAAAACAAGAGTTCTCCATATCATGAATAAGGAGCATGATCTAGTTGGTGAAGAGACTCATAAAGCATTTGAGCGGGTATTTCTGGATAGACATATGTATCCTTCAATAGCGCCTATAGCAAAGGTAACTCTAGTTCCTCCCAAACGGGTTATAGAACCAGTGACTTAGATTGCACCTAAGACAGGTCCACAGGTTTCAGTGCCCTCAGTTTCAATAGCTTCTGATATAGTTAAAGATTTAGGAGATACTATAGTGATTGATGATATCAAGATATCCATGACCACCTCTGACAATGATATGGACAAAGTAGAAAAAGCATTTGTAAGCACTAGAGAGACAAAGGAGGTATGCACTAATGACACATCTTTACAACAAGATGAAGTTCCCTCTAAAGATTCAACAGATTTGAATAAAGAGGAAGATAATCAAACTAATGAGACACCAGTCATGGAGATCCCAATAAAAAGTGAATGCATGGATACTAGTCAAAATACAATATTCACACCATCCATTCAACCATCAACTTCACTATTGTCAAGTTTAACTCCTGACTCAACAAGTCTAGATGCATGGGGAGAAGAAGACTTGATCAAGATCAGTGTCCTAGCCATGGAAAAAGCCAAAGAGAAACAATTTATGAGAAACCCTCTCTTTTTGGAATCAGTGAACATTCTGAATGACCTAGTGCCCGCGGACAAAAAAGTAGCTAAAATTTAGTCAGTTGATGTTGTAGATAGCATCCTAACAAGATTCAAATCACATTTTACAAGTTTAGTAGACTCGGCTATTAGAATTGCAAAAGATGAGTATAAAAAGGAAAGATTGAATGAACTGGTAAATAATTTTTCCTTAGACTTAAAATCATTAAAGATTGGTCAGACAATGTTGAAAGAGTTGGCATCAAAAGGCAGAAAGGTTATAGAAAAGTGCATGGATAGAGGCAAACTCACCTTTGAACATATCAAAAAGATAGAAGAAGAAGATATCTTGGTTAATAACATAAGACACTAAGTTGAAACATCATCCCAAGACATAAACATCTATAAAAATATCTATCAAGGTCAGATAGACAAGATAGAAAAAGCTAAAATGGAGATCAGTAAGATAAGGATCAGGTAGACTCAACTGAGAAATGCACTTGCGCCCTCCTTAGAAGTTCTGGATGAGAACATTAAACAGATTGATGCAACCATTTCTACCTATGATCAAGGACCCAACATGAATTTTAAAAAGATGGAAAAACTCACATATGACCTATGCGCCCATCTACAAACAATTGATGCACTAAAGGCATTCTGGAAGCAAGAGATGAAGAATCTGCAGATAGCCTATCCAGATGTATACATGGAGTAAGTATCTAGTGACTTACAATTTTGACACCTTTTTCATTAATGTCAAAGGGGGAGTAATTTATGTATGAGGAGTAGTGTATATATATGAAAAGAAATATATAGTATATGTTAAGTGAAGAGAATATGCAGTTTTTGGTGTTAGTCAAATTTTGAGTAACTTGGCCACATTCCTTTGTTGCCATTAATGATGAAGGGGGAGATTGTTGGAAAGTTGACTCCCAGGGAGTAAATGACTTATTTTGTGTTGTCATTATGGCAACAAAGTCATATGAAGTTTTGACATCAAACTTAGTAGTGAAAATTGACTAAGTATAGAAGACAATACGTAACAAAGATACACAGGTGATCAGAGCACCAACACACGTGCATATGACTGATTCAGACTAAGCACTTTCACACATAAGCTCTATGGTATTTTTTATGCTCATCCTATACATGCATGATACAGAATGTCAATATAGATAATTTATAGAAAGAACAAGTACACTAGTAGTTCAGAATACAAAGTATGGAGCTGACTTCAGGTTTTTTATTAGCGTGTAATCTTTTGTTGTGTAAAGGCTAAGCGCCTATTGTATTAATTTTTTAATCATGTATTAAACATTATTGTAAACACACTTAAGCCAATTTGTTTGGAAGAATTTTGAATGTTGTTTTTGGGCCGACTAAGGTATTGTTTATAGTCACGTATTTTTAGGCATAACATGTGTGTGTGTGTGTGTATTAAAAAGATATATTTGAAGTGTCAAAGAAATATGCAGAGTAGAGATATGGAAGAGAAGTATATAAAGATGTCAGTATGAGACAGAGCCCTTAAAGAAGATAAGAGCATAAGCACATAACCGGAACTGATCAGACATCTGTGTCATATACAGAAGTTCACTTTTGGATATAGTGCATATCTATTCTTAGGAGGTTGTAGCCTTCTTTCTCATTGAGCAGTGAGCTCTTGGACAGTGAGTCCTCACCCCTAATAGGGTTGTTTGTAAAAGACTCCTAACAAGTTCAGGCCTTTAACCAGGTCATTGTACTTGCATTGTAAAGACTACTCCTAACAGGGCAAAGGAACTTTAACAGGTTCATCATACTAGTGCAATATTTGTGGGTACTAATTCCCACCGGGGTTTTCCTCTAATCAAGGTTTCCCCATAATAATTTCATGTGTTATGTGTTCTTGTGTTAAGCTTCAAGTAATTTATAATTGATTTATGTTTAAAGTTGCTGAAATAGAATAATTAGTTAAACACTGATTAATCGCCCCCCCCCCCCCTCTCAGTGTTTCCAACAAGACATTGTCATGTGTTTTAAATCTGAGGAGTATATGAATTTTTGTGCTGAATATGGCATTTAAACATCTTACTTTGCACCTTACCACCCATAGGGGAATGGCCAAGCAGAATCCATAAACAAAATCCTTCTTAAGATCATTAAGAGAATCTTGGATACAAATAAGAAGGCATGGGAATCAAATCTAACAATGGCTATCTGGGTAGATAGAGTGGCATCTAAAAAGGATATAGGATGTGCACCCTTTGATTTAGTCTATGAGATTCAAGCAAGACTACCCCAAAATAATCTAATGCAAATGTACAAGTTTGTCCAATTATATGATGATGATATTGACAGTGATATGTAGTTGAGAATTGATGACGTGGTGGAATTGGATGAAACCAAGAGGGAAGCTTCTGTGACAAATGCTAAACTTCAATTGCAGGCAAAAAACTTGTATGATAAAAAGGCAGTCTCAAGACAATTTTGTGTGGGAGATTATGTCCTAATGTGGAATGCCATATTAGAAGATAAATGAAAATATGGAAAGTTTGAGCCAATATGGCTGGGACCATATATTGTCCATCAGAGGTATGGGAAAAATCCTTATTTATTGAAAGACCTTACTGGTACTATTTTAGAGCTGCTAGCTCATGGAAATTTCTTGAAGTTATGCTTCTCTTGAAGTCTAATAATCCATGAACATTAGGTTGTGTATATAGTGTGTTTTTGTAGTGTGTTCTTCCTGCCTTAGTCTAGTTTTTCTTTCTGTTGTGTGAGTTGTTTAGTTTTTCCAGTTGGTTGGTCTGCTTCCCCTAAGATTCTAAATTCCTACAATACCTGTAGGACGTATCCATCCCTAGAAAGAGCCACTATTAGGTCTTAAAAAAAAATTCTAAGTAAGTGAGTCCTTGGTCTACAAGTTTCAAAGAGGTCATGTGCAAATTTTGAAAACCTGGTTTAAAGAGTCTTCAAGTGTAAATCATGTTTTAAAACCCTATGTGTTGGAGCGG
This sequence comes from Thuja plicata, assembly GCA_018584345.1. Classification (NCBI taxonomy): domain Eukaryota; kingdom Viridiplantae; phylum Streptophyta; class Pinopsida; order Cupressales; family Cupressaceae; genus Thuja; species Thuja plicata. The sequence continues at coordinate 2,732,887 of MU228124.1, read as the reverse complement.
TTTCTATTTTTACATTACCTTTTTCATCACTCAAAGTTATGTGTCTACCATGTGTTTATTAAGCAGGGCCATGTTCAATAGTTTATAAATCTCTAAGCACTTTAATATTTCTTAAGTTTGAGAGTCCGCAAGTCTTTTATTCATATTAGATCATGTGTCAGGCAAGTTTGTTTTGATCTAACAATTCACGCATTCTCGCAATAAGAAGATGATCGAGATCTATGCTTCAAGGAATTGCACCATGATGTCACATGTATCTGGTGGGACTAGCCATTGTTGAAATGAAAATTAAAAGATCACCGTAGATGCTTTTTGATCTAACGGCCCTTGCTTTGCCTTAATATGAAAGATGATGTGGAATTAACCTACAAGGTAACACATCATTGTGACGCATGTCCAAGTGAGTCCAAGCATGGTCGTAAAGATGAAGTTAAATAAAACACAAATCAGATTTGATCTGATAGTGGTCGCAAAGCCTTATAATAAAGATGCAGATGAAATAACCATTAAGGGAAAGTGTCATTGCGACACTTGGAAAGCAACGGGCCCAACATTGTAATAAAGGATCTAATAAATCAATGGCATCTTCAAAAGGATCTAATGGCTGGCACTAAACCTCAAATAAAAGATGAAAGGGTGTTTAGTATTAAGGGAACGCGTCATGGTGATGCGTGTCCCACTGAGCAAGTTGAAGACTGTGGTTAGTGGACAACAGGTTGAGTAAAGATAAGACAGGTTAAAAAAGATCCAACAGCTGGCGTAAAGCCTCTGATCAAAAGTGATGTGGATTTAACCATTAAGGCATTGTGAGGTGCTGCCACATGTCTCTATAGGATCAAAATCGCAGGTTATAAAGTTGGATAAAGGCAGTAAAGATCAAGAAGATCGGATGGTTGGTGCTAAGCCTTGAGCATAAAGTGATATATGTATAACCATTAAGGGAACATGCGTTTGTGATGTGTGTCTAAAATGATGAACATTATAATATTTTTGAAGTGCACTGTATGATGTAAAGGAAATTTGTTAAGATTGATGGTTATGTTTCAAAAGGCTAAAGTAACAGTTGTGAACTATTAGCCGCGAGATTTTGAACTCAGATGAAGTAATGGCGAATGTGTGTTTTCTGCAGAGAAAATTTAATGCTTGAAAGTGATGGGATTATTATATGATCAATCATTAAAGTGTTACTTGGCATAATTATCAGAGTTGTGGAGTGAAACAAAGTTGCAGCGATTGTATCCAAACTTCCAAGCTGTCTGCAGAATGGGTAATTTTCTATTATTAGTGTTTCTAAGCTCTAAGAAATTTGAATAAATATTAAGGGTTTGCAGTAAAAGGGTTTTGTTATCAAAATTGTTGAATTATTAGACTTTTAAAACTCTTATTTCAAGATGCCTCCTAGGAGAGAGTTTAAGGGTAAAATAGACTACAAGGAAAGGAATTTATTTGATGACCTGATACAACAATATACTAGGTCAACTAATGATTCAACAAAAATCAAGGAAATGGTTCCCAAGAACCCACATTTGAAAATTTTCAAAGGTCTGTATGATTTTGGTCAATGGTCTAGAGATGCAAGTATAGGAATGACCGGTCTAGCTCTGTTTAAGATAATTTTCAGCCAAAGAAATGCCTATGACCCAAACAGTAATGTATGGCAATTTGATGTAGGCAAGTTAGTGGTGCCTAGAGTTTTCATGGACATAGATATGCTTATACAGATAGCTGACAAATATGGCAACATAGGAAGAGTGGTCAACGACAAGGATGGACACATTATGATCAGTGTAACTGCAGAGGAAATCAAAGAAGTTTTTAGGTTGAGTGATGAGGATATACCCCTATGGACAATATTGATCTCAATGAGTTTACAGAGGTATATCAATCCCAAAAGAATTATTTAAGAAGTGAGACCTTAAAGGAATTTTTTAACAAAGTTGGGGATTTGATTATGGTAGGGCCAAACACCAAAAAACCTTTTAAATTGGATTATTTTACTCCAAAATCCAGAGGAGTATATAGGGCTCTGTGTCAAATTTGTGGGGATGATGAAGAAAAGGAAATGCACATCCATTGTATGTTCATGATCGTACATATTTTACATCCTCATCTAGCAATAATTTTTTATTTTGCTCCATACATCGCAGACCTAATACATGAGGACTTGATAGGTATCAAGAATAAAAAAAAGTGACCAAACCTTTTGCATGGTACTCCCTGATGATGCACATGTTTTTGTTCAAAGGGGCAGATTACTTTGAAAAGGAGATGAACTTGATAAGAGTCAAGGATGATGAGGATATGCTAGTATAATTATGGAATGCAGATATATCTTGGGATAACAAAGAAGCAAGTTATATCACATTTGATAGATTTTTTGCTGCCAAAATTAGGGCATTATTGTTGACTGGTGATCCTAGAATTCCTGTGACACTTTTACAACTCTTGAGGCCAAAGGAATATAATCAGGAACTAAATATAGTACATAATTGGGGAGATGTTATTCTTTGCCTAGTATCAACAATATTCATAATTTATGGCTTCAGAGGAGTCCCTAACATATTACCTTATAGAGTGTTTGTTAAGATAGGATTGGCAGAAATAATAAGATAGATTGGAGGCCTAGAGGAAGAAGCACTAACAAGAAGAGGGAAAGGAACCATTTTTCCCACAATCACAGTTGCCCATCAATTCATTATCACAAAGGGAGGATGGAAACACATCCAAACATATATGACCCCTTATCATTTGAGTACTACAATATCAAGATGTGTTGATCTAGAAGAATTTATTAAAGATATGTTCAAGGAGAACACAAAGTGCTTAGTGTTAAACCATCAATTCAACTTTCCTGAAGATGTGATCATAAATGAATTTGATATGATGGAGAAAGAGATCAAAAAGGAAAAATGGCTAGCATATAAGAAAAGCCTAGATTTTTTGGAGCACTTTGATAAGTTGTATGACCCCTTGAAAGATTTTCAGCCATGGGCTAAAAAGATGCATTCTTTAATGGAGATGTTTGAAGACATCATGCAGACATTGAACTAGAAAAGGGATATCATATTACAAACAGATCCAGAGAGGGCCAAAGCAATGTTGAGAAGGATTGTTCCTATTAGCAATGTCCCACTAGGAAAATATGTAGTATACTAAAAGAGAGGGTATAGTACAGTCCTACCAAAAGCTGAGAAGATCCTTTATCCAAAAGGGAAAAGGCCACTAGACTCAAGCACTCAATCACTGCCATCCCAAAAAATTCAAAGGGTAGAAGGAGAACAAAAACAAAAACAACAACAATAGGAAAATATATACTCTCCTTCCCAATCACCAATGCATATAGATGAGCAAGTTGTAGCAGAACAATTATTACAAATGGGAAATGCTGGACAAATATATGTCACAATCCAAGAGCTACAAGAAGGAATTCCTGAAGCTCCAAAACATGCTTCACTGGATCTAATAGTTGTAGAGTATGTGGGTAAGGAATTAGACCCCTTGACAAAACAAGCTAGTGGAAAATTCCTTTTTGATGATAATTTTTTCAAAGCTAGGGCATTTTTACAATTCTTATGAAGAATCCACATAAATGAATTCAAAGAGAAGTGCCAACAAAAACATGAGGAATAACCTACAAGGAGTGAAGAGGATATTGAAAATGAAATAAAATAAGAAATGATATCCGGATTTGAGAAAATAACTCCTGAAGAAGGAAGAGAATTGGTCAAAAAGGAAGGAGTATTAATACTTCCAAAATGGGATCTTGCAAATGCTATTTTTTTACACTTTGAGAAAGGACACTGAAACTATCCATGCTACTGAGGCAGAGGCAAAAAAAGCATCCAAGGGAGTAAAATTTAGTGAAGATCATGCAGTCCTTTTTATGTGGAAAATAAAAAAATAAGATCCATAAGGTATCTGTTGGATATGATCATGCCAAACATGTAGGTAGCCTCATGGTAAGAAGAGTAATAGACACCTCAGGGGTAGAAGCAACTCACCTCACTTTGGAATCAAAAAAATTTGGCATGAAAGTAGCTAAGAAATAGGAAGAAGAAATAAAAATCCTAAGAGAAAAATGTGAGATATTCATGAAGGCTTATAATGATGAGGTGATAAAATCTATTGAGAAGGATAAAAAGATTGCTATCCTTGAAGGTAAACAAATAGCTCAATTTGTTCCTCAAAGAATGATTACACAGGATCCTCACCAACCCTCATTATCAAGTCCAGTTATAACCTACCCCCTTCTCCCATGCCATCAAGTCCCACTACATAGGAAGAGCTTGAATTAGAAAGGGAAAGGCTAATTGTTGAGAGGATTAAATTGGAATAGTAAAGGAAAAAGTGGGATGAAGACTGTACAGTTTTCAAAGAAGCAAAGGCATGGATACAATAAATATATGCTGATAAAATACATGCCACTTTCATGCAATGCACTCAGGATTTAAGTCATGCTACCATTTATTTACAAGGAAAGAAGATTGTCAGCATATTGGATGAATATAATGCAGATAAGGATAAGTGGGATCCAATAATGGATAGATGGAAGGGAAAAAGGGAAGAATTGAAATTCTTCTTGTCTACATCTAAAGAAGAAAATAATATTTTTGATAGATGTAAATACAGGTTTTTAATGAACCTCGAAACCATTTACAAAAGATTTCAAAAAATATAAGCATTAACAGCCCAAACTAACATCGAAAGCCTACAGCAAAACAAAAGGCAGGACCCCAACCGACAAGGTAAGAAAACATTAGACAAAAAATAGAGCAGGAAAAAAATAGAACATCGACTAGCAAACTACCAGCAACAGACCAAGAGCATAATTTTGTTCTTTGTGACCTTCTCAGCCTCTTTCTGTATTTCCTCCATCTTATGGATATATTCTTTAATACTTTTTAGCTCCTTTAGGGTTTCAAGAAGCGTATGTTTGAGGCTGCTTCTTGTTCTAGTTCCCGGTCCTGAGCTTCCAGCATCATCTTCCACAGTAATAGGAGTATTTTCTAGCATTTTTATCTCCAATTAATTATAGAGTGCCTTCAAATTCATAACAGAGACTTTAAGTCCCTCATTACTGTGCTTCAGAACTTCACTAATTATGTGCCCATTATAACTAATCTTCTCATTCATGTCTTTCAGCTTCTCCTCTGGAATGGCTTTGACCTTAGCTATTAGGATTTCATTCGAGTTATTTCTATTTACCTCCATCAAAATGTTCATTTCTAGTTTTTCCAGCCTGACTTTTAAGGGCTCCATGGAATTCTCCATAGCCCTAAGGTGTTGTTTCAGTTCTTGGATATCATCCGCAATCCACTTCTCTATATTTATTCCATTGCCCTTTTTACTATTAACCTCCTACTAAATACGATCATCATAATCAAACCCCATAGTGGTCATCTTGTCTTCTCCAACCCTACTTATCAGCTACCCACTAGATTTTGTATTATCTCTTCTATGATCTTCATTGGTCTTCGTATCTTTTCCAGCCCTAATGTTCCTCTAGCCTCTAGAGTTTTCCTTTTCACTATTCTGATCTTCTTTCTCCTCAACATTATCTTTTTCCTGTTCCTCATCCCTTCCTCCTTCAGTATTTTTTTCATCTTCTTCCACCCCTTCAGCATTCTCCTTATTTTCCTATTTTTAAGGGCTTTGGAGGAAGAAAATAATGTTGATATCATATTGACTGGCACTTATAAATGTTTCAAATTACTAATGGACTTGGACATCAAGAGGAGCATCATTTTAAGAAAGGTAGAAACTTTGAGGAAAGAATATTAGAAGGATCATTATGAGACGTTTCCTAACTTGTTCAAGAAGAATGGTGCAATAAAAAATGAACCATTATGGATGAGACAAATGAATGAGGCTTTGGAAATAAGGACCAATAGTGTTATTACTTTGGAAAGCACACTTATGTTCATCCAAACTATTGAAATCAAAAATAAATCCAAGTCATTATTTGAATTTTGGAAAGATAAAATTGAGAAAGCCAGTGTCAGTTGGAGTGAAATCAATAGCAAAAAGGATGAAGTCATCAACTTTTCTTGGCCAAGTGATGAGGTGTATATGTCATGGAAGGAAAAACATACAACTGATCAAGGAGAAGGTGGTAGTGTGTAAAAGACAACAAGTGGCAGTGCTTACTTATTAGTGAATAAAAAAGACAAAGGTAAAGATCCTACATCAACAAGATCAAGGACAACAGATTCCAGATGGTGGCTAATGAACAACCTTAAAGCAGTTACAAGTACCCAGGCAGTCAGAAGACAAAATATTTTGAATATATTGTAACAAAAGTGGTTATCACTTCACTTTCTATATTGTCTTTCTCTTGAGTCATTTGTTTTGTCCTCATTCCAATTGATATGTAGCTTGTTACAATCCTATTCTACAAAAGGATTCCCAAGATCATTGGAAGGGGCTGTAAAATTTGTATTGTAAACATTTTTGCAAGGTTTCAGTCAGGGAAATATAGCATAAGTGTGTACTAGATAGGTATGATAATTAGAAATAAAGTTAAAATATGTCTTGCAAATTATTGAAGAGGTTATCTCTGAGTACATCTTGTATACTGGAATATGATTCTTTATACTTAATACAAAGATTTGAATTCCAATCTCTCTTGTGTCATCTTGTCTTGTGAGTTATGAGTTTTCTGATTCATTAGCATAGAATTTCTCAGTGTTTATGTACTGATTTGAGAGTTTTGATCAAGGATCATGTTAAAATATGCTTTCATTAATACATAGATTCATCTGACATATGCTAAGATTCTATGAGTAGTATGGGTTTGGGATATGTGTGTTTATGGCCTAGAATCTTTCATTGATATTTATTTTGGTATATTGTATTTGAGTTAGAGAGTAGCCCAATGGATAAGGCACTGATCTAAAATTGATAAGTTCTTTGTTATTGCACATCTAGTTTCATATTGGATATGGTTTCTATATAAACAAACATAAATCAATTAAGTCTATATTTGTATAAGTTTTTTGTGAGTTTCTATCTCATGCTCCATTTCATGGTTGATGTTCAATGGGTAACTAGCCAATTATCTAGTATTTCCCAATTATGTTGAGTTGTTGTGAGATTACTTCTTAGATGAATACCATATAGAAATATCTCAAGGTATTGTAGGGTATCCCACCCTTGGTATAGAAGAACCTAAAGAGTAGAATTTTTGTAAGAGTGTTTTTTATTTGGTCCTTTACTCGACGGAGTAATATTTGGAGTTGGCTTCTCTATAAAACTAAGAAGAAGAAGAAGAGGTTGTTGTGTTTTGTTGCAACATAAAAAGTAACCAACAGGGTCCTTTCTTTTTCTACCAGGTTTCTTGAAATAGGATTATTTGATAGCCTTTCCATAGGTTGGCACATCCTTGATAGTTTGAAATAATGGGATTTGGATGCTGATGTTTTTTATCTGATCAAGTATGTTAAAAGAGGAATCTTCGAGAGGCTTAGGATTTTTAGCTTGCAACCTTTGTGGGAAAGGAGGAGATGATTGTTGGGTTTTATCAGATGGAGTTGTTCTTCCTGCTAGAGAAGTATGTGAATCATTTGGATGGTCAAGTTCTTCTTAGGAGACCTCCATTATTATAGGAGGAGTAGGAGTAGGTAATGTAGTACTAGACCAAAAATAAATATCATTTACATTTATAGCATAGGTAGGGTATTGGGTATGATCTATTAGATAGACATTATGTTGCTTGGTTGGAGGCCTATTTTTTGGATTTGGTTGAGGTTGGGTAGGAAGTTCAGTAGGCCTTGTGGGTGCAGTAGTGGCTATAGGTGGTGGAAAAAGTGCTTTTTTTTATGGTTGTTGAGGTGGTTGCAGGAATCCTTGTGGTTGGTAAATCCATTGCTGACCTCCTCTCTATTGTTGATTATGTTGTCAATTACCATGTGGTCATTGCTATGCCCCTTGGGATTGTTTCCAATTTCCTTGGGGATTTTTCCATTAAGGATTGGGGTAATTTTTCCACTAAGGTTTAGAAGTATTCCAGGGAGAGTACTGAGAATTCATAGGAGCTTGTCATTTATTACTATAAAATGGACAACTAAATGTAAGAGGGTCATGTTGCATACCTTGTCATTGGGCCCATGGTATTTGTTGAGAAATGTAGAATACTTGGTCAACCTCACCCTCAACTTGCTTGAAATTAGTGGGCAACTAGGCAGCCTCCAGATTAGCCACCATCTTACACTGATAGTCTCTCTTCTTCAATTTGCAATAGGTGCTGAATTCTGCCAAAATAGTTTCTATCTCATCATGCTTTATCTTTTCCTACATTGCATCCATTTGTGTGGCCATGTTATTGATGATAGCCTTCTTAAAGTTAGACAGAAGATGATTTAGTTTTGTCCATGAGGGTCCAACATCATTTGTTTTTCCTGTAGTGAACCTATACCCTTGACCTTTCGTAGCAGTAGCTCTGGAGTAGTTGAGGCAGATTTTATTGATATCATCCCATATAGATTGGGTAATATCCCCTCCTCCCATTAGGTACAATGCTTCTACGCATCCCTCATTAATGCCCCTTAGGAAGAGTAACTTTTGAGATTCCTAGTTGAGGTGATGTTGAGTGTTTTTCTGCAGACTGAACAAAAATCTTGACACATAATCTTCCTGGCTTTTGTCCTCTTTCTGTGTCATCTTAAAAAGGTCATCCTCCCTCATATCATTTCCTTTTCAGTACTCATTATACTTTTTCAAGAAAGCACACTTCATTTCATCCCAATCATGGACTACATCCTAGCCTAATCCCATAAACCATCTTAGAGTAGACTCTTTTAGAGTTGCAGGAAACAATTTGAGCCTATGGGGATCCCTGGTGTAGTCATAATTGTGAAAAAGGATATCAAGCTCAAAGAGAAAGGTATCTAGGTCCTCTGTCATGAGTCCATAAAATTTAGGAAGGGTCGAAGATGGTATGTTCTTGAGATTGTTATTTTTGCATTGGTCAATAATTGGAAATGGAAAAGTAGGAGGATTTGTCATTGTCGGTGGACCTTGAGGTTGATTCTGAGGCTAGTAGATGACTAGAGGCAATGCATTTTCTTCTTCTTGATGCTTTGGGTATTGAATTCATAGATTGGCAAAGGCTTTAGAAAAAGGATTAAACTCAGGTTGTTCTTTAGGGAGGTAAAATCCTAGCAGGTCACCTTCTAAAGATGACGACAATGGTGAAGAAATAAAAATATTTATGATAGCATCTAAAAAATGACCCTCCTCTTCTTCTTTATACATAAATATTTCTCCTAATTGGTTGTTGGAGTGATTTGGCAAGTACCTTCCTACGACGTCTCTTCTTCTTCTATGCATGCATCTGGAAAGAAGGTTTGCATTAATTTGTTGGGAAAATTTTGGTGGTGATTTCTAATTTACTTAAAATAGGAAGATGAAAGCATAAGATTAAATAAAATTCTACAAATGACAGAGTTTGACACCCAGTTTGACATTGTCCCCAGAAGTGGCTTAAAAAATGATTAGTTTAAGAAAGGAATAAAAAACTAGGCTTATCACTAGAACTCAGGGATTGGACATCATTCTGAAAAGCTATCCTCCATATCATCAAAAATCATTTAATTATCAACCCAGGGACATGGTACTTGAAATGGGTCAGCAAGATATATTCACCAAGAATTGACTCAAACCACACTATTGCTGCAAGAAACAAATTGCTTTGAAAGGAAAGATAGTATATGATTGCAGGAAATGAAATGCTTGAGAAATGAATGCACAATCTTAAAATATTGAAGAATGAAAATCTTGAAACTTCAAACCACAATGTTTCAACTATTCTGCCACTTTGGTTGTAGGAAGCAACGGATGTCTCATGACTTTGGCCTCAGGAATAATTTTCAACACTTAGAATTGAAATAGCAAGATGCAGGAATGAAAACTATAGGAAATGAAGCTATCTAATCTAGATTCCTTACCAAGTGGGCCCTCTTAGATGAGTATCCAAAACTCAATCACACAATGTTAATTTTCAACTCTTCACTATCATTGATTCAAAAATGAAGTACAATTGTATTCATGGTAAAAACTAGAATTTAACATAATAGAAATAATATCTTCTACAACACTAATAATGCCATCCTTCTCACATAGGAGTGAGGATTTATTTAAAGGATAAAATCTAACAGGTAATTGCTTCACTCCATAAAACAAGCAAAGACTTTATTACATATATAGAAAGTAGGAAAGAGAATATCCATAAAAATAGGAAAGGAACCATTGCAACATAAAGGAGGAACAGATCTAGCCTCTCAAAATTCCTTAGATTATGTGAAAAATAGGAAAACTTCACGACCTAATATTTGTCCAGTAGTATCCACCTTCATCATCTTTTAACTGCAACATCCAATTGCTTTAACTCCTTCGTTGAGTGGCTTATTGCGGGACCAGGTCTATCTACAGAGTGCTCGGGAGTGTTCACCTGTTCATTTATCTTTAATAGCCATGATCTACACCAAGGTGTTAGAATACAGACATCTAGGATAGAATCAACCAAAATACGCATGCATATATTTTTATTCAAACAACTATCTACTTATAAAGACATAACCACATAATTATTATTTTCAATATATCAACTATGGATAGGTATGCATGAAAAAGTATTAAAAATGTATCAAATGTTTTCGTGGCTACATGCCACCTACTATCATGATAATAAAAAAGTATTTTGAAGCAAATTATCATAAAAAAATATGAAATAGGCCATGGAAGAAGACTATCCTACGGAATAAGCGATGGCATATTAAGGCCTTATCATGACCCACACTCAAAAAATTATGTGTTAGACCTTCTACAGTATAGACATCATCAGCATTACTCTTACCATTCAAAGAAATTGTACCTTTTCTTTAACCAAGAAGAGTGTATTGTTACCAAACTTGACAACACCACCATCAAATTCTTCAAGCTTGATGAACTTACTTCTATCACTGGTCATGTGATGGGAGCATCCATTGTAAATGACCCACTCATTGGTTGTATCCATGTGAGAGACTAAGAAAATTCACCTTCTTCAACATCCTCTTTTACTACAACAAATACTATCTCTTCTTCTTCATTATCTTCTAAATCCTCATCAGTCACACCTTCATCTACAACAACATAACATTTATTATTTCCTTTTCCTTTGAATCTTTTGATCTTATCCTTTTTTTCACCATTAGGACACCTAGAAGCAATATGTCCAATCTTATTGCATGAAAAGAGCTTTAAAGGTAACCTGCCTTTGTACTTGCTGGTTCCTCTAGGTAATCTCCTTGCAAGTAAAGCTTCAAGTTATTCATGATTTTTCTTCTTCTTCAAAGATATATTCAAGATCCTTGGAATAATTTGTCAAGCTGGCTGAATCATGAATTATCTTTTTTCCCTTCTTCTCTGATGCTAATGAATAAGAGGCCTTGAAAGTTGCTTCAACTTTAGGCATATTGTTATCATAGTTACTTAATTCAAAAATAGTGATCTTACCAATCAATCCATCAATAGAAACAATATCAAATGTCCTCAATTCCTATATAGCAGACACTCTAATGGCATAAGCAGGTAGAAAGGTTCTCAACATATTACTTACCACATCACTTTCTTCAAATATACCACCGACAAATTTATGGCACCAACTACTTCCTTTATCCTTTGTCTATATTGAGAAATGTTCTCACCTTTTACCATATTCATGTCATCATATTTTCCCTTCAAGATGTCTACCCTAGATTTTTGTACATGTTTGTCTCCGCTATAGATTAGCTTCAATTTTTCCCAAACATCAAAGGCATTCTTAAGTCCATGAATGTCAACATACTCAGTATTAGACAAAGTACTTAAAATTGCTTCCAGTACTTGTATGTTGTCCTATTTCTCCTTCAGTTGATCTACATCAATAATCCTGGTAGGAACTGTATACCTTGTTTACACATGATTCCAAAACTATGGCCCCATGCCTTTCAAATAGATCTTCATACTGTCGCTCCATATTGTGTAGTTGTCCCTTTTACACTTAGGACCTTCTTCCTCATCATCGGATATTTTACTCAAGTTGTTAGGCTTACCACAGAGAGGACCTATGCTCTAAAACCAATTGTTAATACTATAATATCTAGGATTACTAAGAGGGGGGGATAATAAGTAATATATCTATGTGTGTATTTATTGCATCTACAAGCTTCAACACAACACTTCAATATGTCATTAGATTAGTGATCAAAACATGAAAGATTAGATGAAAAGCATATAGAAATCACTAAAACTGACATATTTCTTCCTATCTAAGAAGAGTATGATAAATGCTATAATTTCCCTCAGATTATGCATAAATTAGTGACATATACAAGCTTAGAATGGAAGATTCAAAGTGAATTCAAACTAAATGCCAATGCAAAGTTCATTTTAAGTGCTCCAAGGAAAGATTATAAAATTATGTAAATCATGAACTAAGAATGTATTTAGATTTCTACAAAATTAGAGCAGCATAAGATTACTTTCAAATTCTAAAATTAGGGGGCCAATTGAGCTCAAAATTTATTCCTTTTATAGAAGAATTTGAGGAATGAGTGGTTAAGATTGATTTGTAAAGAGAGGTGGAGAGTGAATATTTGGTGATCCATGTGAGTGATCCAAGTGATTTAACTCTCATTGGCTAATGGATTGACTTTCCATGTGCAAGTGAGCAGTTGTAATTAGGAGATTTATTTAATTCCCTTTAATTAATTACTTTAGCCAAGTATTTAGTTTTTTTGATTTGATTTAAATAGGCCAATATAATTAATGTAAGTTAGCGATGAAATCACTTTGATTTTAGGAGATGAAATTGATTTTAATGAACTATGCCAATATTTGAGTAATTGTCTTGACATCATTAGGGGTATGATCACACTTAGGGAAAATAGGGTCTCTGGTTAGAGTAGACCAAATTAGGGTGGTTACATTTTCCCCTCTTTGAATTGATGTGCAAGAAGCGCATTAATTCAAAGAATGTTTGATGTTGACTTCAAAAACTTTGAGAATTCTGCCCTTGATTGAACGAACTGGCTGATGAGATCAGTCTCAAACTTGATTGAACTAAGACTAATAACATTGAATTTGAACTTGATTGAACAAAGGTCAATAAAACAAATATATTAAAGATACCAATTCTGAACTTGATCGAATGAGAATTGATAATACATACTCTGAACTTGATCGAATGAAGGCCAGTAAGAAGCTGCTAAGAGCTGTGAGGTATCAATTCTGAACTTGATCGAATGAGAATTGATAATAATGACTCTGAAATTTATCGAATAAAGGTTAGTATGAAGCTGCTAAGAGCTTGATAAAGATCTAAGAAATTGTAGGCATAGATATCTGGCTTGTTTAGCACTGAAGCCTTCTATCCAATAGTCCCAACTTGATCAAGGAAACTGCCATGCCCCTATTCTTTTGATGATGAAGTCAAATTTTTGCTTTTTGAGAAATAATTTGATTGATTTTAAGTGTGATCATGTCCCCTCAGGAACAAAATTGAAGGAAATAGAATAAACTCCCTCTGTAGAATGACAAATCAATGGAAGAGATTAATTGGATCAAGAAGAATCAATTAGAAGATGTGATGAAGTGAAGATGTGTAAAGAGAAAACACAATTTTACCTAGTCGATTACTTGAAAAAGTGAATTTGGAGTTTGATAAAATGATGTAGGACCAAGATTATGATAAATAATGTGCAATTTGTTGATAGAGAACATGAAAAACTGATTGTGTAAAGCCTACGAATCATTTTCTGAACATAGTGAGCAATTCTATATTTTTTGGAGACTGTCACAAAATTTGTACTATTTTATTGAAAACATTGTCTGCGCATTTGATTTCATTCCCTATAGATCGAAGAAGAACAAAATAGAATTTTGATAGTCTGGGAAGAGTTCTGGAGCTTCCAGACAGCTCAAAAAGGTCAATATAAGTCTCAAAATTCACTTTTTACCCATTCATTTTCACTTTCATCCATAGTAAATCTAGAGCTCTGTAAAGAAGATGGTGGTCCTCGTGGAGAAGCATCGATTTGAGCTAGCCCATCCACACTAGTGCCTGACCCAGTATGCACCACCGGTGAGTACATTGATACTACATGTTTATGCTTTCTATTTTATATTTTGTCACATTTTTCCATACTTAGGAGATTTTTCATTTTGAATTGCATCCCGTATCCTGGATCGCTTCCAGTCAATCTTGTGTTGCATCTAGTTTTCTTATAGAATTCTGGATCGCATCCCATCAATTTATGATTGTGTCCTGTTAGAAAGTCTAGCATCATTTTTAGTAAATTATTGTCCCTCTTTTGAATGTGTCCTGCCCTATGAAAATAGGATCATTTCCTGGATTCCCCATCGCATCTGGTATGCAAGATCACACCTTGGAAAAATAATGTCATTTTTTGTTTAGGAGTTAGTTGCTTTCAAATTTTTATTGTTTTTCCTCTTTCTGAAGGCCAAAAAGACTTAACTGGTAGATTTTTTGTGTAGTGTCCTTAGCAAGGATAATGATGTAAACTTGTAAATGTGTTCTTTGACAGATTGATTTTGAGGTTGTTTATTTTTGAGGACCTCATCCTTCACTAGTCCTTGCCTTATCCTAGTTATTGACAGACGCTGAGCTGCAGATTATAGGGCATCTTGGATTGACATCACTGATAGATTTACCTGATATTAGGGTAAATTGAGGGTTGTTGACTACTCTGGCCAAGATATGGCATTCAGAGCATAACACCTTCCATCTCATGACTACCAAGATGGTTTTCACCCCAAAGGATGTGTGGCAAGTTATGTGTATTCCAGTTATGGGTTGAGAAGTACAGTTTGAGTCACGCTCTTCCATAGATATTTCTTCTGCATGGAGGTACTTTGCATATCTGACTATAGTTCACCGATATCTTACTTGGGACTACATGTGTGATCACTATGATTGATTACCTGTCTATCTAGCTAGATTTATTGGAGGTATCCTCATGTCTGATAGAGGACAACATGGATTCATGTGTGACTGGGTAGAGACATTAGAGAAAATAGTCATCTCTTCTCGAAGATTTGGTTATGGGAGTTGTATATTAGCCCACATGTACAAAGAGCTACACGAGATTATATATGGGAATTCTTAGAGTATGACTGTAGGGATATTGATATTAT
Organism: Thuja plicata; assembly: GCA_018584345.1. NCBI lineage: Eukaryota > Viridiplantae > Streptophyta > Pinopsida > Cupressales > Cupressaceae > Thuja > Thuja plicata. The sequence continues at coordinate 2,717,713 of MU228124.1, read as the reverse complement.
AAATCTAGGCCTGGGAGCACATCCCCATTACATGGGAAATTGTAGATAGACAAAGAGCACCTAAGAAGCCATATGTGTACATGTATTTAGGATTCATCCAGTAGCCCCATCTGAGTAAGTTAGAATACTAGAATTGTATTTTTGATGACAACAGAGTGGTCAAGTGGAGACCCTATTTAGATTGTGAGGAGTGGACCTCAGACAGGTGGTAGATGCCTTATTTTTTCTAGAGTAGATATTTGATAGGTTGGATAGGCTACATTATGGAGAGATTTATTGTTACTCCTGTGTTGAGGCAGTATGGCTGGATTTAGGGTATGTCATAGGAGTTGATAGCTTACACATGGATCCATGATGAGGAGCCTCATTGGGGATCCCTGTTAGCTTATGAGACTGCCCAACTGGAGATTAGTCAGATGGTCATGTTGACGGGACTTTGTGACCAGTTTGATCAACAGGGATAAGTTTTCACTAAGTACTGGACAACTTCGCCTGTAAAGGTTTATCGGAGAATAAATTCTCTAGGCCTTCAAGCACCTGAGTGTCGGGTCTCAACGGTGTGGGGAGATAAGTTGGGCAAGTGATTGTTTTTTTCAATGGGATAGCTATTTTTTGACTCATCTTCTTTGGGGATTTTGGTGAAGGGGATGGGGTTTCTTGCAAGAACATTAAGTTTACCAAATAAATAGAAAATGATAGAATGAGGTTAGAGTTTATTACTTCTACTTATAATTATGTAGCATATTTCCAACATCAACAATGATCTAATGAACTACACTAAATATTGAATGCATACAGAACTAGCAGTTCATACATATTCAATAGAAAGGGGGAAATGAGATCATTAATCTAACAAAACATCAAATCAAAGGACATTAGAAACATACAACACAAAAGATATTGCTAACTCAGAGATCAGAACATCAACAACATCATTGCTAGAAACTATTCTTCCTTCTTCATTAGCAGAGTGTTCCAACCTCACTAGTGTGTACATCAATGGCTCCAAGTGAGCATCTAACTACTAATAACTACTGAGCATTGAGCTCCTAAAACAACTGAGAATGAAATGCTAATAGTATTGGACTACAAAATCATCAATTTCACCGACCCTTGTTATGAGGTTGGAATTCTTATTTATACACATAGTTTTCCCTAAAAATAACCTAATCTAACTGTACACTCAACTTTAAAATACATTATACAGTGGCCAGTACTACCTGCACCACTTACAATAACCTCAAAAAGAGCGAAGGTTTGACATGATAGAGGAAGAAGACAAGAAGAGAAGATGGAAGAATCAGCCTAGGAAAGAGTGTCAAAGTAAAAATAGAAGAAATCTGATCCCCCCAGAGTTTGAGGCAACATGCCTCATCAATGCAAAATGAGGCTCACTATCTTCGAGGCACCAGTAGTTAATGCTAGAGTGGCACCTCAGGAAAATTACCTATCAGAGCCATCCCTCTATCTGACATGCCTCATCGGGATCACCTACATGCTCACCCCCTTATTAACTTCCTAACAATGACTGGTTAGCTCTAGGGAATATAGACATGAATCACTAAAAGAATACAAAACTTTAGATCCATAATTTCAGAGTCTAGGAACTTTCGCTCAAAGAATAATAAATGTTTAAAAATGCACCCTGCTGGTGAAAATCTCTAGAGTCCGGAGAACTTTACTGTTCCTTTTTTTTCTTGAATGCCTCCAAAACTTGGCCAATGCCATCCTCATCTATGTCCTTGACATTATCCCACCCGTCAGTGATGATTCCAAACCTTTCTTCAATATCTTTGACTCCATCCTGTAATTCTTTGGCTATCTTTACAGAGTCATGAGCCCGGAGCATCATGTTGGATATTCTTGACATTTTTCCTCTATCAAAGTCCCCGACAGACTGATACCGAGACTCCATCAGCTCATCAAATTTACTAAGGACATAATCCTCTAGGGAACAAGTCCCCATGGTGAAGGGATCAACTTGTGAAACCCTTCCAACAAATGCTTTATACAGGTCCAACGGATACTGGACTGTCATGATCTTATCTTTTAGGGTTGTAACCAATTGCTTGCTTACCTAAATTTTGAGGCCAAGTCTAGAGTGTTGGGCCTAGAGGAATCTAAAGGGTTCTTCTCCCAAAATTCTATCCTCTATAATGGCTTTCTCCCCAAAGTTTATTACTTCTTCCAATTTGGTCCTCCATTCCTCATACTTCTCTATATCCTTTTGCCATAGGACGAAGTCGTCGCTTACTTGGCCCACAAGATTACTAACCAGATAAAGGTCCAGGAGTGTTTCCTCTAATAATTTCCATATTTCCTTGATCTACTCCATGATCCACCCATCTACAGCCTGCGCCTTCCTTTACATGGCCCTAAGAGAATCTATGTCACCCTACGGGAGCGGTGGTCCGGAGGTGGAGGCTTCTAGATTGATCTCAGCCAATGGCAATGTTAGTTTTGCAAGAACCCCAAGGATATTTTCATTCTTCTCTCTTTCCTGCTTTATCTTTTGTGCCTATTTATCATATCGGGCCTTGACTGCCTAGGTAGCCTCTCTCAGCAGGTCCAACTCACCCTCCTTATCTCTCTTCCCCATAGGCACTTCTGCAACTACATAGTCTCTGTCCCTTGCTATCATTGCGTCTATACCAAGGGGAGGGGTTGCAACTATTGCAACTGTATTTCCTCCTGGACCAGTCTGGAGGATGTGGATGGTCTAGGCCTTCTTGGGCTTTTTAGCCTCTTGATTTTGGGCCATCATCTCAGCCAAGAAGAGGGGAACACCTGCTGTCATCAAGGCCTTTATTTTTCTAGATTCTTATAGCCATTGTAGTGGTTGGGGAGGTCTTTCTGCTAAGGCCTAAGCATCAGGGTCATCTTCAGGGTCTGGTGGTGTATCCCCAGTATCTATGGTCACATCTGACTCTTTCTCCTTTTCCTGTTCCCTGGGGTTTTTGGTGTCTTCCGCCCTGGTGGAATTCTCTTCAGTGGTATTAGGGACCCCATCTCCATCGGCACCAGTGTCATCCATATCACCAGGATTCTTCCTATCCTTTTTAGCATCTATGGTCTCTGTATCCATAATTCTGGGGCTATCCCCCTCATCTTGTTGTTGTTGTTCATCTTCGATGTCATTCATCAGGACATCCTTCACCCCGAGCATGTCTTTTGGAGGAGGCAGAGGTGTCTGACCAATATTTGACTATTGGGTCACTGAGACTACCTCGCCAAATGCTATACTCTGGGGAACTTGATCACCTAGAGTAATTGAAGGCATTTGGAGCGTGACAGTTGGGGGTATAGTTGATCTTGAAGGTCCAATTTCCCCAGTTGTCACTTTCTCATCATTTGTTTTCCTTAGATCTGTCTCGGTCCCCTAGACTGGTATTTCATCCATGTCTTTTGGATCCTTTTGTGTTTCTTCTTGTTTTGGCTCTTTTTCAGGTTCTCGGACCTCCTTCTTCGGAACCACCTCTTTTTTATAGTGTCTCCCCTTCATCGAGAATTATCTCTACTTCCTGCACGGCTATTTCTTCCACCACCTTTCCTATCTCCCCCTATAAATTCATAAGCTCATCAGTCCCAAAGATGTCATCAAAATCATCATGCGGAGGGGAGGTCTCTGGGGGATTCTCTGGTTCAGGGGAGTCTGGAATGACCTCCACTGGGGAACATTGGGCATGTCAGGGCCCGTGTCTATTCTTGGGGGATGGTCTACCCTTTGCTTCTTCCTTCTCAATTGAAATGGGGCCCCACCATCTATAATATCTGCAGATTGTGCCTCGGCCTCTGTTTGCCAACTCATGAGTGTTGCTAATGAAGGAGATCCTCCTGGGTGGGGAGATCCCACTGGATTGATTGGAAGACTACAGGAAACTTGGGTGCTTAGTTTTTGGATCATCTATTTGGATGCCTCTAGATGATCATGAATTTTATCCAAAATGGGGAGCAGACCCTAGGGAGTAACTTGGGCCAGGGTGTCTTTCTTTTCCTTCCCCTTGTCTTTACTTGGTCTCGCAGCTCCGGAGGTTGAAGTAGACCCCTGCGAGATTGGACCCTTACGGGTCCTCCTCTTACACACTTGCTCAAAGTATTTGTGGCTATTCTCTATGATGTTGCAACTTACATCCTCAATTGTTATATTCTTCGGGGTGCCCCAATCCACCGAAGGGAGATCCAACTTATTGATCCCCTGGTCTTTGTATGCTAGGTCCTCTAGAGGCCCACAGTCTAAAAAATGTTTCAAAAAGTACCAAAGACTGAGGCTCTTCATCATGCCTTTGGACATCCACAAATAATGTCAGGCCCAAAGATCAAAACCATCTTGAGAATCCACCCAGAAATCTTCAATGTGAATTTTATGAGGTGTGGATTCCCAAGGCAGTGTCACACTTATCTTATCAATTGGATCAAAAATGTTTCTGGTAAGGTGGAATTCCACCAGTCCTAGGCTCTTCAATTCATTATCGGCTTCCTTAGTCACTATGAGATTGCAAGAATAGTTCCTGAAAGTGATTGGGAATGGAATGGATATAACCTTCTTCAAGGAAAATAATGCATGGAGTTCCAAGATTTGCCTGCAGAACTCTAAAAGAATAATCCAATCCCCGCAATGCCTAGGGAGTAGGTAGGGCTTCTCGGAGAACCCAGTTACCTAAATATAAGAATGTTGCTAGAACTAAATGAAATAATGGCCATAATTTCTAACCAAGGTCATCGCCTCCTACAACAACTGGTACCTGGAATCCTGAGTAAGTTTCAAAATGTTATGGTAAATGAACGTGTCATTTACCCTACAAAAATCGGGGAAAGAGGCTTCCCACTGGATCCAGGGATAATGTTCCCATGGGACAAGTTGGTTGGGCATGTTCCTAAGAATGCCCATTGTCTACAAATCCTGAAGAGCGGGTCTCTTTTGGGCCAGTTCCCATAATACATATGAGGTCATGTAGAACTTTGAATTTTGGAGCACATTCTTTAGCTAGAAGTCCACATGATTGGCGATGATGGTCGTCCAGTCAAAGGTCTGACTATAGGTGGTGATGCAGTAAAGGAAATAATACATCCATGTCAAAAATTCCCTGGCATGGGAATCTCTTAAGAGCCAACACAAAAACATGATTCCCTCTTGTATGCATTCCTTGAAGTCTCTGCGGGGAATCTCCAGCTTCATCTTCTTATAGTCCATTCTTGGGGACTTTAACCAGTGAGAGTTGAGATGTTTCCGTGCAAGAGTGGGAATTTCCTCAAAATCCTTTAGTGACATAGACCAGGAGGTAACAATAGCTCCCTTTAACTGGGGGATTCCCAATCCCAAAGAAAAAGTGGTGGCATCCAGAGTAACAATGGTCGCCGGGTAGTTCAGTGGTAGAGAATCGACAAGAAAAACAACCTGGGTGGGAGCGTTGTAGTGCTTTTCCAATTGAAGGATCAGTTTTGGTGCCTGCACCAAGCAAGGGAAACATGCAAATTTAATGATGCTAGAGGCGGCCACATTCTTTGCTATATCATCTCTGGTAGCCCTCTATTGGTACATCATCTAGAAAAAGGCCCTATAGTTTAGCCCTAGTCTGGGTTCCATATCGGTGACATCCTGTAGCTTGGAATCCACTTTGGATCTATATGGAAACCCTCCCTCGGGTATTTGGATGTTAATGGAAGCTTGGCCAGCATCTTTCTTGCCTTTGTCTTTGTGGTCGCCCGAGTGGAGGTAGTTGGAAGCTCCAGACTTCCAAGAGGAGTTGTTACTTCAAACATTTTGTTGGATAATCTGCAACTTGCAAGACCAGACAATCATCAATACATATGATAAAAATATAAAATAGTTTTATGGACTCCGGGGAGTTCACCGCCATGTCACACCTATTCAAAAGAATGTTACTGTGCATCAAAATCCAACAATATAATAGTTAACAATGACTAGATTTTGATCGACACCCAGACATCCCAGGGTATTGGTTCATGCAATGAAATGGGATGAAGGCCTAGGGACTTCTCAGCATCCAGAATCTAGAGAAACTAGTCATTATTGAAGTGACTAGGCAGTGAGCCATACTTGGCTAACATGGGTTGTCACGTGGTCACACAATAAATGGTGCAATGGCCCTTAATAGTGGTAGGTATGTTGACACAAGTGAAATGAATGCCAGATGAGATTTTCCTTGAATGCTCACTCATGGGGAAATTAATCCCGCCATCAATGATGAAGCGACAGAGGAGAGAGAAAACCACCATGGCTTGAATAGGCAAGGTGTCGAGTTCAAACCAGGCGGACATCATGCAGGTAAGCTCTAAACTTGGGTTATAATGCATAGAGCATGACGAGCTCACCATGTGAGGGGTTGCCATGACAATGTACAGACCAAAATATACAAGGGAAGCTAGAAAATGATGCAATTTACAAGAACAACTCTATCCTAAGGATGATCTACAATTTACAGTGAGACTAAGACCTTTACATAGGAACTTCATGAATTTGTAGTATCTACACTAATGTACATCATTTACAGGGAAGAACACAACGCGAGAAAGGCAGACAACCTTCCTGCGGAGCCATCCCACCAACCTGACAAAAAATATGAAATAAAAGTGAAACAAAACAAGGAAAAAATGAAAAGAGGGAAAACCAAGCACAAGAAGGAAAAAGAAAAACTGGGAAGAGGAGAGCTGAAGGACCTACCTTAACACTAGGAAATGCGGGAGGAGGAGCATGGGATGCACTCTGCAAACTAGGAAGCTTTCACAGACCACGAACACCCACAATCTTGCTAGGAAGCTGAGAAACACACACAAACTTGAATACCAACTCAACTGCAAGGCACTGTTAAACTTCCAAAGCTATTCACACTTAATTCACAATTTCGCTCTGGGTAAAATTGTTCATGGTAAATTTGAAAGTGACAAGTAAATCTTTATTTATACCGCTAGGGTAAAAACATGTTGCTTCCTTCTGTAATCCCTGAGAAAGGAAAACCTCCAGACTCTAGGCCCGGGGATCCCATGCAGTCACGCCCTCTTACAAAAGAGGAAGTAATGACAGAGAATCCCAGAGTCTAGAAATCTGGCCAAAACAGAACACAAAAACACTCTGAGACCAGATCCCGGAGGAAGGAAAACCAAAGAGAAAAGAAAACAACCCTCGTGGAAGCAAAGGCTAGAATAAAACAAAAGGAAAAGAAACAAGGAAAAAGCAAAAAAAGGGGAACCCAACATTTTTTCCACAAAATGTAGGGATGGGTATGCAGGGAATAACAAATGGAGACTCACTGGGATGAATACCTTAGCGCATTTGAGAACTACAAAATCTCTAGTTAGCAAAAACTAGAACTCACCTTTACTTGGAACATTATGCTTGCAAGGTACGAGGTGTGTGAGAAAATATGAGTCATCATTGATTCAATCCTTTGGTCTTTCGTCAGTTGTGAGGTGTGTGCTTTGAAAGAAAATCAAGCCAATGATTTTCGGGAGAAGTAGAGAGGAGGCACTGAATAAATTAAACCAAAATCATTATATCTTGCATGATCCCTCAGATACCAGAATTCTCTATTCTTTAGTTCTCTTTTCTTTTCTTTTGAAAATGGGGAAGGCGATACTTCTTTCACCATGAACCTTAATCTTAGATAATTTTTATGGTGGTACTTCTTTCACCCTACCACCTATTTTAAATTATTGAATAGGAGAGACATTCTGGACCCAGGATATCTTTATGATTTTCAGACTTGGCCAACAATTAGTGCAACTAATCTGCTCTCAAGGACCATGCGATTACTTGCTTCTTATATTTTTTGTTAACCGATGTCAAAACTTTGAAGATATGAATCTGATGAGGATTACCCATAACCTTTTACCATGTGCACAAAATGACTCCAAAGTGCAGAGAAATTCCACTATACTAACAATAGATTCTGGACTAACCAAATGCATAAGGTACCATTCGAGGGACTAGATGTCATGTGAAACATACCTATCTACAAGTGGAAGGCAACACGTCAGGAACCCGAAAAACATATGCAAAAGAAAAGAAATAAAAAAGGAAAAAAGCAAACTAGGAAAGGAGGAAATCTTAGAGGACAACCGACAAATTATTTACAAGGACAAGGTACTCCCAAGGAGCACCAAGGAAGATATTTACAAGTAAAAAACCTTTACATATAATACAACTTTGGGAAAACTTACCACCCACCTCATTCAAAGTAGTGCTTGAGGAACTATCCATTAACAGGAAATGGGATGACTTCTCTAGTCATAGTACTAAGGTGATAAGTATTAGCCCCGCAGATCTCAGAAATTAGATATGGTCTGAGCTAGAGCCTTTCAAATTTGGTCTTCTTTCCTTTCCTTTCTCTGTCCTTGTCCCACAGAAGGAATAGGTCCAAAACCTGAAAGGCCTTATACTAGGCTCTCCGGTCAAACCATTGCTTAATGACTGCTTGGTGATGCATGAAATTTTCTAATTATGCATCCCTTTGTTCCTCCATTCTCACTAGGTTCAGGAGCCGAACTTCCACAATGTTGTCTCGACTGTTAAATTTTTGCATAAACTGTAAAACCAAGATTTGTATGTTGATGGGGAACACAAGATTCTTGACATAAACCAGATGGACTGAGGAAGTCTCGAGGGCTGCCTTGATTCTGATATGATCTACCCAAAGAGCGGACCTAAGATTTTAGTGCCAGTCCTGGGGGTTCTGTTCTAACAAGTGTTTGATCACCTCTAACAGATTTTTATTAGTATTCAGCCACACCATTACCTTGGGGGTAGTAGTTTCTAGAGAACTTCAAGGTGATCTTCCTCTCATAGGTCCATTCAAGTAACAGTGCCAAAGAAAATGCTAGACCATTGTCACACACTATGGCAAAGGGCATTCCGAATCTGGTGACTATGTTTTCTTCCAGGAATTTGATAACTACATTTTTCATGTTCTTTTTGCATGGAATTACCTTGGACCACCGGGTGCAGTAATCAGTCGCAGTCAAAATATACCAGTGGTTGGTGAATGAGTTGGGGTTTATTTCCTTGATAAAATCAAATGCCCATTGGGTGAATGGTCGAACCTCAAATACCGGCTGCAAAGGCATGGCTAGGTTTCTCTTACGATGGGCTGTAGTTTGGCAAGTGTGTTACTTCCTCATGTGAGTGTAGACATCTTTGAAGATGAAGGGACAATAGTAACCAGCCTAGAGGATCTGGTGGGAAGTGGCATCAACAAAGCCATGCCCAGTTCCAAACTTCCTGCAGAATTAGTCTATCATTTTGGCAGCTTGGTCCCGATCTATGCACCGGAGGTAAACCCCTTCAAAATTCTTGCGAAAAAGAGTTCTATTTTTTATCAGGAAGTGTGCACTTCTCAGTCGCAGAGCATGATGTTTGTTTGGGGGAAGCCCCTCTGGGCATCTATTATTGAGAAATAAGTATACCAGATCGGTATACCATAGGTCTTGAGTGATGGAATTCACTATATATTTTTGACATTCAATGCTGGGAGTTACTTCTGCCATTGCTCTACATAGTCCCTAGCCTCAGACTATCTTCATAGGTTTCATTTCTAGATCATACTCTCGGAGGATGGCCATCCATTTCCTTTGGTGTTTGCCTAGTTCACTCTACAGTAGTAAAGATTTCATAGCTTGGTCCAGAATGATAGCATGCACTTTGCTTCGGAGAATATAATGCTAGAATTTCTTCACGGCTCGTACTAGAGAAAAAGCCTGCTTTTCCAAAGGTGAATAGCGGACTTCAGCATTCTTGAAGGGGGAACTCATGAAAGTAATAGGTCATTCTTCCCCTTCAACTTTCTGGGTTAGGACTACTATTTTCAAATGCGGTGAAGCAAAGGAGTATATGTGAAATGGGAGGGAATAGTCTAGACTTGCCAGGGCTGGTGCCTCCACTATGGTTTTCTTGATTTGAGAAAACTCTCACTTTACTTCAGTGCTCCACTCAATATTTGTATCTTTCTTCATCATGTCATTGAGTGGTTTAACTATCTCGGTGAATCCAGTGAAGAACCACTGGACAAAGTTTATCTTTCCAAAGAAACATCTCATTTCCTTCTTACTGTTGGGCATCTGTAAATTCAGTAGTGCTTCAACTCTCTTAGGGTCAATGGATATCCCCTTCTCAGAGACTCTATGCCTGAGAAGTTTCCCTTCAGTGACCCCAAATATGCATTTCTTAGGGTTGAGATAAATAATATACCGGTGACATCTCTCACAAATTTGGGTGAGGTGGGAAGAATGATCATGTCTATCCTGGGAAAAGACTATTAAATCATCCATGTAGATGATTATGCATTTGTTTACTAGGCTCTCGAACACAATTTCCATAGCCTTTTGAAATGTGGCCCCCACGTTGATGAGGCCAAAGGGCATTCTTCGATATGCAAATGTTCTCCACCTGGTGGTGAACGTTATTTTATCTCCATCCTCATACTTAACCATAACCTGGTCATATTTAGAGTACCCATCCAAGAAGGACATCATTTGGGAACCGTTAAAAATTTGTAATACCTCATCCAACAAGGGGAGAGGGTGATTTTCCTTCTTGGATGCCTTGTTCAAATTGTGAAAATCCACACATAGGCGGATCTTACCATTCTTCTTTCACACAAGGACAAGGTTGGAAACCCATGTTGTGTGCCAGATAGGAAAGATAATCTGGGCTGATAGCAGTTTTTGAACCTCCTGATGAATTAGAGGTTCGATCAATGGGTTTACCGGCCTCTTCTTTTGCTGGAAGGGATTAGCATTTTGTTTCATTGGGATAGTATGAGCCATGATGCATGTGTCATAGGTTTTAAGATCTTCATACCCCCATGCAATGATGTCAATGTATTCTCAGAGAACCGTGAGAATCTTCTCCTTCTCCTCTGGGGAGCAGGAGGTGCCAATGTGTACTAATTTTTCTTCATCAGCCTGGCTGATGTTGACTTTTTCAAATTTTCCTCCCTCAGAGGAGGAGGATATCTTATCTTAGCCCCAGGGGTCTGAATCAAAGATGCATTCAAGAGCTACCATCCCCTTTGGGATGGTGTTGGTGGGTAGATCAATGATCTCGTCATCTTCTTCACCTTGCTCGGTATCGTCATGATCCATTTCTTCCACTATCTAATCCTCAAAGACTCCAACATTGGCCATGAAGGCCAGAATATGTTGGTCATCCTCAAAAACCTTAAAGTGGGTGATATTATCTAGGATGGATAGGGTGGGGACCATCTCAAATGAAAACTTCCAGAGTTGGGAGCCAGCCATTGGCTCAAGGATGCTGGCAGACATGGCAAGAGTATCTAGAACATAGTTACATTTCTAGGGAATAAGTTCGATGCCAAAAGCATCAAAATATTCAATTAGGCTCCATGCCTAGTTGTGGTATGCAGCCATCCTTTTATTGTGACAAGTACATTGGCTCCAGACTTGTTTTATAATCAACTCTGAATCACCCATCGCCCAAAGAGGGGTGATTCCTTTTCTCAATGCAAATAGGAGTCCGAGGACCAAAGCCTCATACTCTGTGACATTATTTATGCAGTTAAACTATAGCCTGTAAGATGTGAGGAAGGATTTCCCCTGCGGGTTGATGTTCCACTCTATCCCCATAGCCTTTTTTGGACTGGGATCCATCAAACTTTAGGGTCCATAGGTCATTGTTCATTTTCTGGGGCTAGGAAGGTGAAGTGGTGTTTGGATTGATTTTGGGAGGGTTGGGAGGTGATTCCTCCGACTCTGATGGTGCATGGGTGAGGTTTCTCTCAGGAGAAACCTATGGTTTGGACTCCTAGATAAGACACACCTTAGGTGTTCTATCTGATGGATTGTTTGGTCCAAGTGAACCAACTTGATGTTCTTTTTCCTAGAGGGCATTGATATGGCAGGTAGCAGTGGTGATACAAGCCTCACACTCTAGTTTAGAGTGTTTCTGGTAATGTACTCGGAACCAAGTGTTGGACACGAGTGTGGTGGGAGTTTCTATGTTACCTTGTGAGTTTACCTCACCCTTCAGTTTCTCATCCAGGTCCTAAGTTCTCTGAATAACTATGGGTTCTTCCTTGGGAGTAAAATCAAATGTTAGGATCTCTAGGGGTCGGTATACCTCAGGGGAAGATTTAGAGAATAGGACTTCATTTACCCTCTTGAATTCAGTGAGAACCTACTTCATTCTAGGTTCACTCTCCACCCAGATTTGATTCAATTTCCCCTTCCAGGGGAGCCACAAGTGGGAGAAGTCTGTGGAGAAATACATGTTAAGGGCCTTAAACTGATTCTAACTTAACAACATCCTGTATGCTTCAGGGATGTCCACAACTTGGATGTCTATTGTGCTCGATATTTGGGGGTCTTGGATGAGCTGAATATGGACATTTTTTAGCTCACCTACCATTTTCATAGCAGTTTTGTCCAATTGGACTACTGCACCTTTGGATGGAGTGGGAGTGAGTCCAATCTTCTGGCATATGGATAAAGGCATGACATTGCCCGAAGCACTAAAATCTACCAGGAATTTATATAGGTTCTTTCCTTGAATGTTTAAGCCTAGTAGGAAGGGAGGATCCTCTGTGTTTCCTCAGAATATAGCCAAATTAGCATCATCAAATGTGACAGTCTTTGGTGGATGACTGACAGCTTTCAGGTTTCCCAAGAGCTTCAAAAGGGATTTCTTCTGCTGGGGACAATTCAACAAAACCTCCATCAAGGTCATGGAGGTGGTGGTTTTCTCTAATGCCTTAGTGATGTCAAACTGCCCCCTTGGGTAAAGTTGACTTCCCTTGGTCGGATCCATGTTTTGTTAGAGCTAGGTCCTTTCAACGGGAAGGAGAGATCAGTTGTGTTGTCTTGGGGAGGGGTATTCTCTGGAGGCATTGGCATGTATGATGGCCCTTTTCTAGCCTCACTTTGAGTGTTGTAAGGAGTCTACGGGCTGGTGAAGGCATTAGCCTCAAAGGTTGGGAAAGATTCATCAAAGAACCCCTATAATTAGGGCTCTTTTTTGTCCTCTTCATTTGTCCCAAAGAAGACAGTCTCACATGTGAAGGCACTGTGAGTAGGCTCTTGTGTGGATGATTCCATGGGAGTAGGATCGATAGGTTGTTGTCTGTTTGACTGGGAGATCATGATGATCTTCTCTAGTGTGGCATAGTTTACCTCAGAATGAGAGCCGGTGTCATGGAATCTACACCAATTGGTCAGGGGGTGGAATTCTGCAAGCTATGCAGAATGACTAGGTCCAGCACCACCCTGAGTGGTGTTTTGGTATGGAGGAGGACCTCCAGTGTTCACATTGTTGTTCCATTATTGTTGATTGGATCGAGGCCCATTGTTTTAGTCTCTACCTCCGGAGTTGGTATTTTTTTGTCTGTAGAAAACATTCCCTCTTTGGGAATTAGGATTGTGAGGCATGGAAGGCCCCACCTTCAACTGTCCCATGTCCATCGTCAGGGAGGACACAAGTCATTGTACAGATTCAACCTTAGTGAACAGCTGGGTAGTTGTGTCATAGTGTGATGGTTGTTATGGTGGATTCCCTAGGAAAGTGGCAACAACTCTCGGATTCAAGGATGTCAGTCCTCCATCCGCGGGTGACTGGAAGAAAGGTACTCCGGAGGGTTATGTCAAGGGTTGTTGCATTTTCTATGGCTATTTCCAGGGAACAAATTCCAGACCTGATATTGTCTGGGTTTGTGATGGATAAACATATCGGGCCTACTGGTCTATCAGTGGTGGTGGGACCATGGCCATCATTAGAGTGCCCATTCCTGGATTGGGGTTTTATCCCTCGGCGTAAGAATTTTTACCGGGTATCATGTTGAATGGTGTGCTCTGTCCAATCCCACCGGGAGCTTTGCTAAAATTGTGGGACAACTCCAGGGCTAGGTTGTAAACCTTTGCCAGAGTATCTCGATCATTTGCAGTGGTGGTTCTACAAAGGAGAGTGGCAAAAATGGGGTCCAGAGCATTCAGGTATGTTTGGATGGTTACGTCAGTGGATGGGATAAAGGGACCTATGCACCACTTCAAAGCACGTTGGAACTGAGGGTTGAATGTGGCAAGGGGTTCATTCCATTCTTTCTTGATGGAGATAAATTGGTTGTAGGACCATGTTGGATCCACATGAATGTAGAAGGCTGCCAGGAAGGCGTATTCCATGTCCTGCCAACTTTTGATGGAGTTAGCCGACAAGTTGAGGTACCAGTTTAACTCATTCTCTCTTAAGGAAAAAGGGAACATCTGGGTCACAACATCCTGATGATTTACCCAGTGTCTGTTCATGGCATCCTTCTAGGCATGGAGATGTTCTTCTGTAGTTCTTGGGCCTAGATTCTCATATTTGGGACATATCTTCTCTAGATGTGGAGGAAGATCATTGGTAGTGCTAGGGAACTGCCCCATTGGGGAGCTGATGTTACCAAAGTACTTTTCCATTAGGGCTGCTAGGTATTGGCTAAGTTGAGCATTGGTCCCTGGGGTTATCTAAGGAGCTTGGGTATTCTGTGGTGTGGCGAATCCCTAGATAAGGTTGGCTAGCTATTTGGTTTACGGGGTCCTTTTCCTTCGAGCAGGAGGCTTGATTTCAACAAACTTTCTGGGATTCGGGGCTGATCAAAGGATTGTTTCAAAATGTAAGGGTGAGAAAGACCCTATCCCGCTAAAATCTTGGTTCCTAAAACTATGGCTTGGTGAATCCTTGGGCAATGTAAAATAAAAAATTTTTGAAGGGGATGAGCTCATGCCCTCCTTCTAGTGCTAGTTTCTATTCACGGGACTTTGTGACCGGTGTGATCAACAGAGATAAGTTGTCACCGGGTACCGGGGTGCCGGCCAACTTTGCCTGTAAATGTTTTTTGGAGAATAAATTCTTTAGGGCCTTCAAGCACTAAAGTGTCAGGTCTCCATGGTGCGGGGAGCTAAGTTGGGCAAGTGACTATTTTGTTCGAGCGGATAGCTGGTTTTTGAATCATCTTCTTCAAGGATTTTGGCAAAGGGGATGGGGTTTCCTACAAGAACGTTAATTTTACCAAATAAATAGCAAAAGATAGATCAGGGTTAGAGTTTATACTTCTACTTATAGTTATGTAACATATTTCCAGCATCAACAATGCTCTAATGAACTACACTAAATACTAAATGCATACAGAACCAAGAGTTCATACATATTCAATAACAAGGAGAAATGAGATCATTAATCTAACAAAACATCAGAGCAAAGAAAATTAGAAATATACAGCACAAAAGATATTGCTAAAGCAGAGATCACAACATCAATAACATCATTGCCAAAAATTGTCATTCCTTCTTCATTAACAGAGTGTTCCAACCTCACTAGTGTGTACATCAATGGCTCCAAGGGAGCATCTAACTACTAAGAACTACTGAGTATTGAGCTCCTAAAACAACTGAGAATGAAATGCTAATAGTATTGGACTTCAAAATCATCAATTTTGCCAACCCTTGTTATGAGGTTAGACTTCTTATTTATACACATAGTTTGCCTTAAAACTAACCTAATCTAAATGTACACTCAACATTAAAATACATTATCTGGTGGCCAGTACTACCTGCACCACTTATAATCACCTCAAAAAGAGTGGAGGTATGACATGAGTGAGGAAGAAGACATGAAGAGAAGATGGAACAATCAGCATAGGAAAGAGTGCCAGAGTAAAAATAGAAGAAATCCAATCTTCCCAGAGTTTGAGGCAACATGCCTCATCAATGCAAAATGTGTCTCACTATCTTCGAGGCACCAAGTAGTTAATGCTGGAGTGGTGCCTCAGGAAAATTACCTGTCAAATCCATCCCTCTATCTAACATGCCTTATCAGGATCACCTACCTTCTGACCCCCTTATTAATGACCTCATAATGATCAATCAGCTCCGAGGAACCTGGACATGGGTCACTGAAAGAATAAAAAACTTTGGATCCAGAATTCCAGAGTCTGGGAGCTTATGCTCAAAGAATAATGAATGTTTAAAAATGCACCCTACTGGTGAAAATCTCTGGAGTCTAGAGAACTTTAGTATTCCTTGTTTTTCTTGAAGGCCTCCAAAATTTGGCCAATGCCATCCTCATCTATGTCCTTGACATTATCCCATCGGCTGCTGATAATTCTGAACCTTTCTTCAATATCTCTAGCCCCATCCCAAAACTCTTCGGCTATATTTACAGAGTCATGAGCCTAGCACATCATCTTGGATATTCTCGACATTTTTCCTCCCCCAAACTCCCTAGCAGACTGATACAGGGACTCCATTAGCTCATCAAATTTACTAAGGACATAATCCTCTAGGGCACAAGTCCCGGTGGTGAAGGGTTCTCCTCCCAAAATTCTGGCCTCTATGAGGGATTCCTCCCTGAAGTTTATTACTTCTTCCTATCCACTCCTCCATTCCTCATACTTCTCTATATTATTTTACCATAGGATGATGACATCGCTTACCTAGCCCACAAGATTACTGACCAGATAAAGGTCTGGGAGTGTTGCCTCTAAGAATATCCTTACAGCCTTGATCTACTCCATGATCCACCCATCTATAGCCTACACCTTCCTTTTCATGGCCCTAAGAACATCCATGTCACCCTGCGAGAGTGATGGTTCAGAGGTTGAGGCTTCTAGATGGATCTCAGTCAATGGCTATGTTAGTTCCATGAGAATCTCGAGGATATTTTCATTCTTCTCTCTTTCATCCTTTAGCTTCTAAGCCTGTTTATCATATCGGGCCTTGACTGCCTGGGTAGCCTCTCTCAGCAGGTCCAACTCACCCTCCTTATCTCTCCTCTCTAGAGGCACTTCTATAACTACATAGTATTCAACCCTTGTTGTCACCACATCTGTATCTAGGGGAGTGGTTGAAACTATTGCAACTCTATTTCCTCACGAACTGGTCCGCAGGGTGTGGATGGTTCGAGCCTTCTTGGGATTTTTAGCCTCTTGAATCTGGGCCATCATCTTGTCCAAGGAGAGGGGAACACCTGTTGCCATCGAGGCCTTTCTTTTTCTAGATTCTACTAGACATTGTGGTGGATGGGGAGGTCATGTTTCTAAGGTCTAAGAAGGACCTTCTTCAGGGTCTGGTGGTGTATCCCAGGTATATATGGTCACATTGGACTCTTTCTCCCTTTCTTGTTCCCTAGGGTTTTTGGTGTCTTCTACTCTGGTGGCATTCTCTTCGGTGGTGTTAGGGACCCCATATCCACCTACACCAGTGTCATCCATATCACCAAGATTATCCCCATCCTTTTCAGCATCTATGGTCTTTCTATCTACAATATGGGGTTATCTCCCTCATCTTTCTACTATTGTTCATCTTCGATGTTATTTGTTGGGACATCCTTCTCCCAGGTTGCATCTTCTGGAGGAGGCAGAGGTGTTTGAACAATATTTAACTATTGGGTCACTGAGACTACCTCACCAAATGTCATACTTAGGGGCACTTGATCACTTAGAGTAACTGAAGGCATTTAGAGCATGACGGTTGGGGGTACGTTGATCTCGAAGGTTTGGTTAACCCAGTTGTTGATTTCTCATCATTTTTTTTCCTTAGATATATCTCGGTCCCCTAGATTAGTGTTTCCTCCACGTCTTGTGGATCCTTTTGTGTTTCTTTACGTTCTAGCTCTTTTTTAGGTTCTCAGATCTCCTTCTCCGAAACCACCTCTTTTTCTGGTGTCTCCCCTTCATTGGGAATTATCTCTACTCCCTGCACAGCTATTTCTTTCATCGCCTTTAATATATACCACTATAAATTCATAAGCTCATCAGTCCCAAACATGTCATCAAAATCATTGTGCAGAGGGGAGGTCTCTGGGGGATTCTCTGGTTTGAGGGAGTTTGGAATGACCTCCATCAGGGGAACATTGGGCATGTCGGGGACCATGTCTATGCTCCCAGGATGGTCTACCCTTTTCTTCTTCCTTCTCAATTGCAATGGGGCCCCGACATCCAAAATATATACAGATTGTGCCTCACCCTCTGTCTATCGTCTCATGAGTGCTGCTAATGAAGGAGATCCTGCTGGGCAGGCAGATCCCACTGGAGTTATTGGAAGACCGTGGGAAACTTGGGTGCTTAGTTTTTGGCTCATTTGTCTTGACGCCTCTAGTTGATCATGAATTTTCTCCAAAATGTGGAGCAGACCCTGGGGAGTAACTTTGGTCGGGGTGTCTTTCTTTTCCTTCCCCTTGTCTTTACTCGGTACCGCTATTTTGCAAGTCAAAGTAGACCCCCGCAAGATTGGATCCTTATGGGTGCTCCTCTTGCACACTTGGTCAAAGTATTTGTGGTTTTTCTCTATGATGTTGTGACTTACATCCTCAATTGTTAAATTCTTTGGGGTGTCCCAATCCACCGAAGGGAGATCCAACTTGTCGATCCTCTGGTCTTTGTATGTTGGGTCCTCTAGAGGCCCACTATCATAAAAATCTTTTAGAAAGTACCGAAGGCCAAGGCTCTTCATAATTCCTTTGGACATCCATGAATACTGTCAAGCCCAAAGATCAAAACCATCCTGACAATCCCCCCAAAAATCTTCAATGTGAATTTTATGCGGTGTGGATGCCCAGGACAACACCACACTTATCTTATCAACTGGATCAAAATTATTTCTAGTAAGGTAGAATTCCACCAGTCCCAGGATCTTTAATTCATTATCAGCTTCCTTATCTGCTGTGAGACTGCAAGAATAGTTCTCGCAAGTTATTGAGAATGGAATGGATGTAACCTTCTTCAAAGAAAAGAATGCATGGTGTTCCAGGATTTGCCTGCAGAACTCCAAAATAATAATCATATCCATGCAATGCCTGGGGACTAGGTAGGGCTTCCTGGAGAACCTAGTTACCCAAATATAAGAATGCTACTAGAACTGAATGAAATAATGGCCATAAGTGCTGACCAAGGTCATCACCTCCTGCGTCAACCGATACCCAGAATCCTGAGTAAGTGTCAAAATGTTATGGTAAATGAACATATCATTTACCCTACAAAAATTGGGGAAAGAGGCTTCCCAATGGTTCCAAGGATAATGTTCCCATGGGAAAAGCTGGCCAGGTCCATTCCTGAGAATGCCCACTATCTGCAAACCCTGAAGAGCGGGTCTCTATTGGGCCAGTGCCCATAATACATATGAGGTCATGTAGAACTTTGAATTCTGGAGGACATTCTTTAGCTGGAAGTCCACATGATTGGCGATGATGGTCACCCAGTCAAAGGTCTGACTGTAGGGGGTGATGAAGTAAAGGAAATAATACATCCATGCCAAAAAGTCCCTGGCATGGGGCTCTCCAAAGAGCCTACACAAAAAGATGATTCCCACCTGTATGTATTCCTTGAAGTCTCTGCGGGGAATCTCCAACTTCATCTTCTTATAGTCCCTTCTCAGGGACTTTAACCAGTGAGAATTGAGATGTTGTTAGATGAGAGTGGGAATTTCCTCAAACTCTTTCAGTGACACAAATCGGGAGATAACAATGACTCCCTTGAACTAGGGGAATTCCCAGTCCTGAAGAAAAAGTGATGGCATCCAGAGTAACAATAGTCGCCAGGTAGTTCAGTGGTAGAGAATTGGAAAACAAAAAAAACTCGGGTGGGAGCGATGTAGTGCTTTTCCTGTTGAAGGATAAGTTCTGATGCTTGCACCGAGTAGGGGAAACATGAAACTTTAATGATGCTGAAGGCGGCCATGTTCTTTGCCATATCATCTCCAATAGCCCTCTATTGGTACATTGTCTGGACAAGGCCCTATAGCGCAGCCCATAGTATGGGCTCTGTATCGGTGATATCCTGTAGCTTGGAATCCACTTTAAATCCCACAAGGACACCCTCCCTTGGGTATTTGGATGTTAATGGAAGCTTGGCCAGTGTCTTTTCTACCTTTGTCTTTGTGGCCAGCCGAGTGGAGGTAGTTGGAAGCTCCAGACTTCCAGGAGGAGTTGTTACTTCAAAAATTTTGTTGGATAATCTACAACCTACAAGAATGGACAATTGTCAATACATATGATAAAAATATAAAATATTTTTATGAACTTCGGGGACTTCACCACCATCTCACACCTATTCAAAATAATGTTAGTATGCATCAAAATCTTGGAATATAACAATTAACAACAAATAGATTATGATTGACACCCAGATTTTCTGGGGTATTGGTTCATGAGACAAAATGGGATGAAGGCCCGAGGACTTCTCAGCATCTAGAACCTAGAGAAACTAGTCGTTATCGAAGTGACCAGGCAGTGAGCCATAATTGGCTGACATGGGTTGTCACATGGTCACATGATAAACGGTGTAATGACCCTTAATGGTGATAGGTATGTTGACACAAGTGAAATGAATGCCAGATGGGATATTTTTTGAATGCTCACTCGTGGGGAAATTAATCCCACCATCAATAATGAAGTGACAAAGGAGAGAGAAAACCACCATGGCTTGAACAAGCGAGTTGCTGAGTTCAAACCAAGATGACATCATGTGGGCGAGCTCAAAACTTGGGTTATAATGCATAGAGCGCAGCGAGTTCACCATGGGAGGGGTCGCCATGACAATGTATAGACCAAAATATACAAGGGAAGCTAGAAAATGATGCAATTTACAAGAACAACTCTATCCTAAGGACAAGCTACAATTTATAGTGAGACTAAGATCTTTACATGGGAACTTTGAGAATTTACAGCATCTACACTAATGTACATCATTTATAGGGAGGAACACAATGTGAGGAAGGTGGAAAACCTTCTTGCAGAGCCATCCCACCAACAGGAGGTGACAAAAAATATGAAAGCAAAGTGAAACAAAACAAGGACATAATGAAAAGAGGGAAAACCAAGCACAAGCAGGACAAAGAAAAACCAAGAAGAGGAGAGCTGAAGGACCTACCTTAACACCAAGAAACACGGGAGGAGGAGCACGAGAGGCACTTTGCAAAATAGGAAGCTGTCATAGACCACAAACACCCACAATCTTTCTAGGAAGCCGAGAAACATGCACAAACTCGAATACCAACTCAACTGCAAGGCACTTCTAAACATCCAAAGCAATTTGCAATTTCTCTCTTAATCGCTCTAGGTAATATTATTCACGGTAAATGGTAAAGTGATAAGTAAATATTTATTTATACCACTAGGGTAAAAACATGTTACTTCCTTCTATAGTCCCCGAGAAAGGAAAACCTCCGGACTCCAAGCCCGGGGGTCCCATGCAATCACGCCCTCTAAAAAAAGAGGAAGTAATGACAGAGAATCCAAAGTCTGGAAATCTGGCCAACACAAAAGACAAAAACATTCTGGGACTAGATCCCAAAGGAAGGAAAACCAAAGAGAAAATAAAATGACCCTCGTAGAAGAAAAGGCCAGAAGAAAACAAAAGGAAAACAAACAAGGTAAAAGCGAAAAAAGGGGGACCCAACATTTTGCCCATAAAATTTAGGGACGCATATGCAGGGCATAACAGGTCACAGTGGAATGTGATTACCTTCTTGATGTTATAGATTCTGGGTGCATGGGTGTGTATCTTGCACATCTATTATAGTTTCTATTTATGTGGTTTATAACACCAGATAATGTAGCACCTCACATAGAGGATTCCCTTTATTATGATCCTGCAGATGATGTTCCAGTGAGAGGAAGAGGTGGAGCTCATAGAGATGGGAGAGGTGGGGGTGGTAAGGATGGTGGAAGAGATGGTAGATGCCCTCCCCAGGATAGAGGTCAGAGACATGGCTGAGATGATAGAGGAGATGATGGAGATGATAGGGTGGTGGTGGAGTGGGTGGTAGTGGAGATGGCAGGTGGACGAGATTCAGATTCTTGCATCCATGTATGGATCTAGGTCCTTTATTAACTAGTTAGCAGTAGCAGCAGAGACCATCAGGGAAGGTTCTAAGAGGAGGAGGTGGACCTCCTAGATAGGATCCTTCTAGGGATACTAGCAGAGATAATGACAAAGTTGGAGATGCATTGTCATAGTGCCCGAGAGAGCGTCAGTAGCTTAGAGCTCAGATTACCACATTAGAGACTTTATTGGCAGATAGAGACAGGTAGTTGGATGTTATGAGATCAGAGAGAGATTTCTATGCCTACACAGCTACTCATCAGGCCCAGAGAGCTACTTATTACTTTTCATTATATTGCACTACAGTGCCATAGCCGCAGAGAGATCCTCTTTATTCCATTATTTCTCAACAGTTAGAGGGAGCTATGCTTCCACCATCTCATCATGCCAGATATGATGCACCACCTCCTCCTCCTCCTCTAGATCAAGGGAAGGGTGGGAGTCAGACATGATTTTTTTAATGATATATGAGATATTTTGTATATTGATCCTTCTGAGATCCTCCATTGTAATGCAGACTTTTGATACTTGTGTATATGTTTTATTATGATCGCACTGATACTCGTTGTATCTAATTCCACATTTTTTATCTGATTATTCACTGACATATATCTGAGATAGCTACTTCTGATTCTGATATGTTCATGGATTCTCTTTGTTTGATAGATGTGTAGAGTGATGCACATTGTAATTATGTACTTGGTCTTTGATGATTTATAATAGATTTAGGTGATGACATCTTTTACTTTCTTTGATTTATTACTGATATATTGATGTGTTTGAATGATTCTAGATGAATATGGAGATGTATGTTTTTGAGATTTTCTTTTTGAAAATATATGTATGGATGCACTTAAGATATAAAAAGAAATGCAATGCTTGAATGCTTTGTTTTTTATTTTCTCTTTCCCATTTATGAATGCAAAATGAATGCCATGGATATGCAACAACATGGATATATTAGTGTAACACCCCAAAATTGGCACCTAATAATCGATCAATTTTGGTGCATTTTCTTATCTTCGAAGTCCTATTGTACTAGGAAAATTCTTCTCCTAATTGACTTTAATTGACTGAGTTTCAAATGCAGAAAACCTAAATTTGCATAAATCTGACATTACATTTAATTCCTATTTCTCAAATGATTATTAGCTAAAATCCCTATGATTAATTTATTTAATCCTAAAGTCCTAAGTGCTTTTAATTAAATCAATTCCACCCCCTTTGGATAATATACATAAAAGGAATTGAAAGGTTATTTAATTATTGAACGAATTATCCTCAAAAAGGGAATTCCATAATTCCATGTGAAAGGACACTTATGTGTCAATAATTCATTCTTTTATTTAAATAATCTTTTCTTATTTGTCTCAATTGGAGAATGAAGAGACAACTGTTT
>MU228124.1:2665549-2678072 GCA_018584345.1 Thuja plicata | reverse complement strand
TTGTCTCAATTGGAGAATGAAGAGACAACTATTTCTTTTCAAGAAACTCTTCATCCTCTTTCCATGGTTTTCTATAAATTGGACCTCTTTTTCTTCATTAAGGAGGACTTTTTGGAGAGCATCATTACTATAGGCAATTTATCTTTGATTTCATTCTTTTAGCTCATTTTTGCATAATTAGTATAATTTCAATTGGAATTGAATATGTTTAGCTTTCATTTATGATCTATTTGTAAGGCTAACAATTCAATTTTGTGCTTTCAAGCTTTCTAGATTCATTGCAAGTTCAAATTCTAGCCCAAAAGCATTTCTTTCATAGATTGCAAGCACTCTCATTTCTAGATTAGAAGTATTTGATTTTCTTAGATTAATTGCATTTTGCTTCCATAGCTTAGTTGTAATTCATTCTTAGACTAGTTGCAATTCACTTTCATAGCTTAATCATTTCTTAATTCATAGATTAAGAGCATTTTCTCATAGAATAGTTGCATATTTCTCATAGATAATGGTTGTTCTCATTTTCTTGCACTCTTAATCCTCCATGTTAGCAATGGTCAGGTTGTTGGCTCTCGTTCTGAGGGTAAACTTCAACATCCACATCTAATTAGGAGGCAACAGGTCACTTCAATCGCATTTGTAGAACAAACAATTCATGTTTGTCTTTGTGAATTCATCGATTGTGTAAGGACTATGTTGTGTTTGTGTTGAATTCAGAGGTCCACATTCAGCATACAACAATCAGTAATATAGATTAAGTAGAAAAGCTTAGATTTTGAATGAACCAGGAAATAATTTTGAGCTCAAACCCGTATGTTGCTTTTGTAAAATGAATTATGCAATCTTAAATGCATCTATATGCAAACTTCTAGGACTGTCACTGATTTGTATACATTTTAGCATTTTTATCATCATTGGGCATTTTTGCAATGGACATCACTAGATAGTACAACTTTCACTAATTTCCAGAAAGTATCATGAATGTATGAATACTATGTTTATTGGATGCAATGTCAAAAATAAACCTAAGCATTATGGAATAGAGGCCAGGATGACATGTCAGATATCTCCTTTTGCTTTAAGAATAATCTTATGTTTGTGTGTAATATAAGATATGTAACCCGCAATTACCTTCAATATTCATATCCTAGGGTACATAATGTGTCGTACACCTTACTTAGAGTTTCATTTAGAAACAAACAAGGAAATTGGTTCAACCTCACCGTAGTTTACATATAACAAGGATCAAGATATATGCGGCTATCCATTCATGTTGGCAGCGCTTACCATAAACATCCAAGTTAGGTGAAATTCATAGGATCATGTGAAACAATCACCATCCACAGAAAACCAAGAAAACTTTATGTCCCATGTCCTTGTGACTCTTTGTCTTTGAATAGATGTCATGGAGTAACTCGGAAGACATAACAAACAACAATTAATAATCAGTCAAATAAAATTCATAACTACTTACATGCCCCTAGCTTGAAACATCATCAGAACATAGAAGAGTCATAATCAAACAAAGATCAGTCTATATGTGTTTAAGTAGTATTAAGAAATACAATTGATTCATTGTTTAATCACAGTAGAGAAATCATCAATCGCAACTTGGAATCAAGAAATATGTTTTTATGTCTGAGTAAGTGAGATAAACTTTGTTAGTAATTGCAATCCAATGTAGTGTTTAGGAACACTATTTGATTAAAGTGTTGAGAAACACTAGTATGATTAAAGTGTTGAGAAACACTAGTATGATGTTGGTTACAAGTAGGTGGTGTTCAAGAAACACCCTTATTTTTGATAGTGACATTTTGATGCAAGTATTTAGAAATATTGTTTGTAGTGGAAAGCTATCCTAGATAGGGACCTAGGACAACCTAGCAAACATGAACTAAACATGCTAGAAAAGATGCCCCCTAGTGCAGAATGACTATCCCTAAGATGCAAATGTAGATAAATCCCAGGCAAGGATAAGACATTTGTAAGGAATTCAAAGTCAACCAATAGCACCAGTGTGATCATGAAGGATTTGTGTCAATAGTGCATTGATAGATGGAGCACAGAGTACAAGTGACGCATGTTTGCCAGGTTTTCACCACTTGAAAAAGATTTTTATTTTTGCTACAAGGATGCATGTTTGCCAGGTTTTCACCAAGGCACTTTTCAATTTTTTTGTTCTTTTTTTTTTTTTACTCTTTTTTTATTAGTATCAAGGCGCCCGTTTTCTAGGTTTTCACCAAGAATACCTTTTTTAGGACTTTTTCCACTATTTTTGGCTTTCTTCAGGATCAATTTTCTAATTTTTTTGGTATTTTCTGAGAACTATTTCCACTGCACAGGCCCTTTAGCCGGATGTCAAGCATAGAACCACTTCAAATGTAGAGTATTAATGGGATCAAGAAGAAAATCTCCCTTATGCATAGCTAATTGATAAGCTCCAGTCCCAAAATTTGTTGTTATAATAAAAGGCCCCAGCCAGTTGGGTTCAAACTTGCCTTTTTGTTCTCTATTTGGCATATTTTTAGGATTCTCTCTTATAACGAGATCCCCCACTTGAAATTGTCATGGTTTGACTTTCTTACTGTACCCTTTGGATATTCTTTTCTGGTACATTTTGAGATGATTGAATGCTTGTTGTATATGCTCATCCAGTAGTTCTAGTGCATGAACCCTATCAATGCGGTATTGTTCATCTATAACAAGACCTTGGAGAGATATTCACAAAGATGGAATTTATACTTCAATGGGGAGCACTGCTTTTGTGCCATAGACTAGAGCAAATGGTGTGGCTCCTGTTGGTGTTTAGATTTTTGTTCAATAGGCCCATAGTGCCAGATTTAATTAAAAATGCCAGTCTCTGCCAGACTTACTCACAGTTCTATGTAAGAGTTTTGGAATTTTCTTATTTGAAGCCTTAGCTTGTCCATTACCTTGAGGATAATAGATTGAAGAACAATGTTGCGTGATATGAAACTGTGTAATAAGGTCCTTGATATCTTGTTTTTGAACTAACCCTCATTGTCTATTATAATAGAAGAGGGTATCCCATACCTACAAATGATGTAGTTCAAGATGAACATAGAAACCTATTTTCCAATGGCTTTGATTAGTGCCACTACCTTGACCCACTTAGTGAAATACTCAATGGTCATAATGATGTACTTGTGTCCACTTGAAGAATTAGGATAAATATGTCAAAGGTCCATTGCTGAAATGACCAATGTGTTATAAAAGGTATGAGTTCTCTGGCTGGAGCATGGATAAGGTTTCCATGTGTTTGACATTTGTGACATGTCTTATTAAATTGCATGACATCTTTTTCCATTGTAGGCCAATAGTATCCAACTCTTAATAGCTTTTTAGCCAATGAAAATTCATTCGAGTGTGATCCACATACACCTTCATGAACCTCTTTTAATGCATGGTTAGAATCTTCTAGTTCTAAACACCAAAGAAGAATTCCATCAATACCTCATTGATATTAGCTAGTAGTACTAAGGACATAACATGATTCTTTCCTAATTAAAGCTCATTTTTCATTCCTAGATAAGCCATTAGGTAAGGTTTGATCAGTAAGATAAGCAGTTATTTTGACATATCAAGATTGGTCTTGGGCATTTAAGGCACAAATCAATTGGGATTTAGGTGTATCAAAAGTTGGAAAGGATAATTCTTCCACCAAGAATTCATAGTTGAACTGGTGTTCCTCTAGTTGTAACATGGATGCTAGCGTAGCCATAGCAATATCTGTAGCTTTGTTTAATGTTCTTGGAATTTGTTGGAATGTGATGAAAACAAAGTACTTTTTAAAATCTTCTACCAGCTATTTGTAAGGCATTATTTTCTCATCTTTTTTCTGATAATCACCATTTACTTGGTTGATAATGAGCTGAGAGTCACCATACACATGTAACTCTACAATTTTCCATTCCATAGCAAGATTGAGTCCGTTCACCAATGCTTCATATTTTGAGATGTTATTAGTGCATGGAAACATCAATTTATATGCCTTAGGTATCGTGTAGCCTTGAGGAGTGATAAATAGTACCCTTGCTCCAGATCCTTGTTGTGTGAAAGAACCATCAAAATATATCTTCCATGGATATTGAGTTAAGTTCATGATTGTCTCATCTAAAAATTCTATAATCAAAGATGCATCATCTTGCAATGGTGAATCAGCTAGTTGATCTACTAGGACTTGTCCTTTGATAGCCCTTCTATCTACATACTTGATATCAAATTCACTTAGTATCAAGACTCATTTTTCTAGTCTTCCTATCAATGTTGTTTTACTCAAAAGGCATTTGAGAGGGTCAATTTTTGCAATAATTTTCATTGTATGCGAGAGTATGTAGTGTCTCAACTTCTAAGATGCAAAAATAAATACTAAGAAAACTTTTTCAATGATACTATAGTTAAGTTCATAAGACACCAAGGTCCTACTGATATAATAAATTTCCCTTTCCTTTTTGTTTTCATCCTCTTGGGATAGCAATACTCCAAGTGATGTAGCCATTGTTGAGATATATAGTAGAAATGGTTTTCTGTGAATAGGCGCCGTAAGAATAGGAGTAGCCAGATAGTCTTTTAATTCTTTGAAATTTTTTTCACAATTCTCATCCCATTTAAAAGTAACACCTTTATGTAGAAATTTTGTGAAAGGTTGTACTCTATCTGCTAGTTGGGACATGAATCTCTTGATGGATTGAAGTCTTCCTTGAAGCATCCTCATTTGATTGATATTGCGAGGATGTGACATTTTAATTATTGCTTTTACTTTTTCGGGGTCCACCTCAATTCCTTTAGCTGATACAATAAACCCTAAGAGTTTCCCTGATTGGACTCCAAATGCACATTTCTTTGGATTAAGTCTTAATCAAAACTACTCCATTCGATCTAGTATCTTTCTCAAGTCTTCAATGTGAGTTGTTCTTATTTTTGACTTTGCTAATTTATCATCCACATAGTCCTCCATGTTTTTGTGTATAATGTTGTGGAATATTATTGTCATAGCTCATTGATACGTAGCTCCAGCATTCTTTAGCCCAAATGGCATGATGTTCTAGAAAAATGTTCCCCATGCGCACGTAAATGTTGTCTTTTCTTGGTCCTCAAGAGAAATCTTAATTTGGATATAACCAGAGAATACATCTGATATCCCATTGTGAGATCTATAATCATATCAATATTTGGCAATGGGAAATCATCTTTAGGACGAGATTTGTTTAAGTCCCTAAAGTCTGTGATAATCCTGATAAACTTATCTATTTTAGAAATTGGTACCACATTAGAAATCCATCTTGCATAAGTGATGACCCTTATAAATCCAACCTTTAAGAGTTTTCCCAGCTCCACTTTGACCAATAATGCCACATGTGGATGCATATTTCTTAGTTCTTTTTTGATGATTTTAATTCCAGGAGCTATAGATAAGTGATGCATTATTAACTCAGGATCTATTCCAAGAATATTAGTATAAGACCATGAAAATGTGATCTTCTTCTCTTTGACGAATTCAGTAAACTACATCTTTTCTTCTCCTGATAATGATTGAGATAGGTGGAAAAATTGAGGAGCTTCGGTTGTTCCCAATTTAACTGGTTGTGTTGGTTCTATCAGTACTGAAGATCTTTCTTGAAAGTGCCCAGGGAGGATATCAAGAATCTCATCTTTTGATGCCTCTGAGAGGTTTTCACCATCATATACATCCTTTTTTTTACTATTTTAGAATATGATACTGCCACAACGTGGTTTTCACCATCATTTTTTTGTTTCTTTTTATTTTTCATTTTGTGACTAAGAAACTTGATATCCTTCTCTATCAAGTTCACACTCCTTGCATTGGTGGAAGAAGGATAGGGTTCACAAACATTTAGATAACAGGCCAAAGTATAGTCATTGGGAAAATTCATGATAGGAGTAGGGTCTGAATTGGTCCAATCAATAATGTCAGGGTTTACCAAGGATAATGATTTAGAGGTTTGTAAGGGAAGCATCATGTCAGTGTTAATACTATTAACTGATAAGACATGTTTCGTTAAGTCAGCTTCTATAGCATTTAGATCATTAAGAGTTGAATCATCATTATTAGGGTCATTGTTAGTCATATGTGGACCTAACTCTAGCAAATCATCAATTGAGATTTCTCTTTCTTCTCTTATCATATTGAAACTCATATCTTGTATCCTTTGGAATTCTTCTAGACCTAGTAAGACACCAATGTCTTCATCAATAATCCTAGGCATTTCTATCTCATCTGAGTCTGTGACAACAACAGTGTTATGGGAAGTGTTAGAACTTTCTCCTCTCTCCAATAAAGGTGAATTTTTATGAATTACATCTACCTCAATGTCCATGGTAGCATCATACATGTGATCTCATTCATAATCATTTGATTTTGTATTTTCATCATCAGATCTATTTAAAAACTCATCAATAGTTACATGATGTACCCTTTTAGCCATTTGTGTATCAAAGTGCGGTAAATCTAGGACATGTGAAATTGTCAATAATTTCCCCTAGTTAGGATGTACATCTTTTTGTTGGGGTATTTCTTCAGGAGTTGTTGGACTTCTAGAGAGTCTTCTTCTTCTTCCTCTACTTCTTGGACATTAGTTTATGACAACAAAGGAACATGATGCTCTAGTTGTGCTAAAAAAGTACGTACATATCTTTCTCCTTGATATTTTGGATCCTCAGTACCAATGTGTAGTAATATTTCATATGTCCAAGGTACAATTTATGTTTCTTCTTCTTCTTCATCACTTCCTTTGTCAAAGATTGGACCATCTCTTGAGGTAGGGTGTTCTGAATTGTTATTGAATCCTAACCTTATTTTGTCTTTGGTGCCTCTGAATTCCATGTGTATAGGCTCAATGAGTCCTTTTCCCTTATATCCTAAAGGTCCCTTCTCTTTGTATCCCATTTTTTTAAGAAGTTCATAACCTTTGCCATACTTTTTTGGGGATATCTCGCCATGTTTTACTTCATTTTCTCTATGTTCCTCTTTATAGAGCCAAGCCAAGACTTCTTTATCTTCTTTTTCATCCTCTTGAGAAGTAGAGGCTTGAACCATACCAGTTGGTTTATGAGTGTCTTTTTCTTTTGATGCTGTAGGTGTGAAAGATGGGGAGGGTTTCCCATAAGATCTTGGAGACATGGGAATGTTAGCCAATGATGGTGTCATGTCTATTTTTTATTCCCCCATGCTAGTTTCTTTAATTTTTAGTGTCTTTCCAAAGCTTCTCATCACCATGTCTTTAGAGGTTTCAGGTGTGAATTATTTTGGGACTTCCTTATTGTGAGGAACCATACTGTCTATTTTAACATTGTTGCAAGTGTAGCTTGAATTTGCACAAATTGTCACTTCCACCCCATTGTGTGGGAATTTGATGCATTGATGGTAAGTAGATGGCACTGCTTGCATTTTATGTATCCAAGGTCTTCCTAGTAATATGTTATAGGCCAATGGTAGATCAAGAACTTGAAAAATCACATTGCGTTCAATTGGTCTTATTTTGGTGGGTAAAAAAATGAGCCCTTTGGATGATCTTTCCTCTTCATCATAAGCCTTGACGGTTATCTTACTTCTTGAATCAATTTTTGTTCTGAAAGACCCAGTTTCTTTATGATATTGAGAGTACATATATTCAACCATGTGCCTCCATCTATCAATACATGCTTTACATGAGATTTCTGAATCAAGACTTTAATGTGAAGGTGTTGGTAATGTGAATGAGTCAAGGATTTTTCATCTTCCTCTAAAAAGGAGAGGTAATGTGGAGCTTATATGTGATTGACCATTGCCTAGAATTTGTCCACATCTATGTCTTTTGGAACATTTGCGGAATGTAGGGCTTGTTCAAGAACTTCCCTATGCAGTGAAGAGATCTTTAATAGCTCAAATATAGAGATATGAGCCAAGGTCCTTTGCAATTGGTCTACCAAGTTATAGTTGGCAGATGGTATAGTAACTGTTTGTCTTTTCGCTGCTGGTTTAGGGATTGTGACAATATGTTCTTTGGAGGATTCATTCTTTTAGATGATGATTTAACCCCTTTAATCATGACTTGTGCTTGGCTTTTAGTTACCATGTTCAAATGTGTCAATTTGTCTTTGGCACCTTTAATAGTGATCACATTTATTGATTCACTTTTTATGTCCAACATATTGATCACATTACCGTTATGAGAGTTGGTGTAATTGACTTCATTTACATTTCCTTTAGAATTTTCTCATTTTTCATAGTTAGGGAATGGTTTTTTATATGTCGTATGATCTTCATTAGAGGTGTGTCCTTCCACTTTGATCTTGCTTCCCTTAATGAGGTCTTGTATAACATGTTTAAGCTTAATACAATCATTAGTCTTATGTCCTTTGTTCTTATGGAAGTCACAATAGGCATTATCATTCCACCACTTTGGTTTAACTTTTGGTTCCCATGGTTTTGATTTTGGTATTGTGAGGACTTTTTTATCCAAGAGAGTCTTCAAAACTATCTCAAGAAGTTCTCCCAATGGAGTAAATGTTCGTTGAGGTCTATACGTCCATGGTTTACTATTGTTGGTATCATTGTTTTCTCTTTCTATTTTGGTTGTTACCTTAGCTTCTTTTCTTGATTGTAAGTTGTTTGTTAGATTAAACACAGCTGATTTAGTGTTTGCATTTGAGGCTTCCACCACTCCATCACTAACAACATTCTTGTTTTTTTTCCACCACTTAGGTTTGTTGTTATAGTTGTTAGATTTATTGTCACTTTGGAGTGTGATATCTCCTTTCTTGACCATAAAGTCTTTGGCATGAATAGTGTTCTTGATCATTCTATAGAAACTAGGAGAATCTTACATTTGTAGAGAATAGTTCATTTCAGGTACTAAGTTATTGATAAATATTTCCATCTTTTCATATTCGGGTATTTCTCTTGAGCACCTTTTTAAATACTCCTCCGCCTTTGTAAAAAGTGTGTAAAGGATTCACCCGTCCATTGTTTTGTGTTGCAAAGATCCATCATGGTTACGTTGTGTTGTATGTTGTAGGATTAATGTTGGACAAAATGTTGAGTCAACTCCTTGAAATATTTCCCACTTGGTGTAATTTTGGAGAACCATTCCATAGCATTTCCGCCTAGACTTCCCAGAAATAGCCTCATTAAATATTTGGTTCATGCATGTACTCTATGCTTAGGGCACAAAATTCTCTAACATGATCATGCGGATCCATTTCTCCCATGTACTTTTCATATTTGGGTTGTTCCATGTTAGGCGGAAATGGAACTATGTTTATACTCTTGTTGAAAGGAAATGGACATATGTGTTCCAAAGAGTAATTTTTTGTTGGTTTAGTCTTTTCTTATTTGAGTGTCGCAAGTTTTATTTGCATTTGGTATAATTATTTGGAGAGTATTGAAATAGGTGTTTTTATTTCTTGTTCCTTCAATCTCTCAACATCATAGTCTTTGGGAAGTTTGACTCCAAGAGAAGCTAAGTGTAGGAATTATATTTCTTTGTCTTCACCAATGATCTTTTCCAGGGTTTTTTGGAACTTCCTACTTTTTGAGTTTGTTATACTCTTCTTCTGATATGTCTTCATCACTATCTGAATCAAATAAAGTATGACCATGATTTCATTCTTCTTGACTTTCTCTATCATCATGGTCTTGGTTATATTCCCCAAAACCCACACTCTATTCGTGATGAGGTGCGTCTATTTCGGGTGAGTCTTGATCAAATAGGGGATTACAAGATGTCTCTCCTTGTTGAAACTTGAGTAATAATGGAGGTCTCTCTAAGTCATCAACAAGGTATTGATTACATCTTGTGTTAACCATGAACGATGGGTCTCAATTTTGTCAAAAGAATTCCAATTATGTCAATAAGATTTACAATTTGTCCAAAATAGGTGTGTCCAAGTTGTGAAAGAGTGTATGTGTTTGTTTAGAGTGATTAACTCCAATGTTAGAGTGTTATAATTCCTTGAGAGTGAGCTAGGAATCAAGAGGTTTTATTGAGTGAAAATACCACACATTTTGGGACCAATTGTGAGAATCCAAAAGGACATGCAATGTAGACTTCCAAATAAGTTGTGAAACAGCGACAAGAGGACTAGCAAGAGCAACAGAACCAGACTAAAGATCCAAAAGGGTATCCAAAACTACTGAGATTCTGATTTTGCATGTGTACAAGTACCCACTGTCCTCAATCCTAGATGCAAGATTTTATGTACAGGATGGGAGCTGATGCTGACTAAATGTGAGCTTATGAAAACTAAATGCAAGCTTATGCAAACTAAATGCAAGCTTCTTTACCATATGCGAGCCAAAAATCACTAAATGCGAGAAAGTTCCCTAGATGTGAGCTTATGCAACCAAATGTGAGACACGAATAACCCAATGCGAGCCTCTTATGGTTTTGCAAGATTTTTTGTCAGTTTGTCTCGAAGTACATGAAATTTTGTTTGACACCAAAGTCTTTCTGAGACTTTCCAGAGTGTTTTTGAACATCATGTAAGTAAGCGAGTGTCAAAATGTTGCTTGTTTGAAGAATTTATCTTTTTAGTGCATTTTAAGACACATTAATAAATGTTCATTAGGTGACCAAACACATCCCTATTCCCTAGATTCTAGGCATAGAATGGAAATCTTTGCTCGTAGACTCAGGTACACACTCAAATTCTAATCAGAATAAAACCATCACCAAGCACACAATGGATCCAGTCATGATACCATATTATCTGAGTCCAAATGCAAGTCAGGGCATGAAATCAAGAGTATCTCGGGGAAATTACTATTTGCCTTGCACAAATATTATCACCCTTTCGGAGATAAACCAGGTTGTTTTGACTACAAGTGTTGATTATTTGTGGGCATCCATTCGTAATCGTTCCCCATAGAATTGCACAAGGAAAAATTAAGGTGTATAGCTCTATGAGTACTCACATGTGTGTAGTATCAAAAGTGAGATTCAAGTGGCTACGCTCCACACACACCTAAGCATGTCCAAGGAATGATATCAAAATTCCAAGGACAAAACTGACTACATCTTCTGAGGCTTTGGCCTTCAAGGAAGCATTTTGATTATAGTGATATGGAAGGGCTGGTGTTCACCTGTCCTCACTTGGGTCA
This sequence comes from Thuja plicata, assembly GCA_018584345.1. NCBI lineage: Eukaryota > Viridiplantae > Streptophyta > Pinopsida > Cupressales > Cupressaceae > Thuja > Thuja plicata. The sequence continues at coordinate 2,666,953 of MU228124.1, read as the reverse complement.
TTCCCTGGATATTTTTTCCTTGACCCGTAGGCCCTCTAACTTTTTGAAATCAATTAAAAGGATTGGCAACTTAGGAGTCTATATTTATGATTATTCATAAGAAGAAGAGCATACTCTCCTATCCATGTTGTTTTCTCGTATAAGCATATCAAGAAAGTTCATTCCCTCATATTTTATAACTCAAGACTTAATCCACCATAATGAATTTCTGATTTTCCAACTTGGGAAAAGAGCATAATCCTCTAGTTGGACCAAGAATTGTGTTTAAATATAATTATTTAGGTGCATATTTTAAGAATTGACAAAACACTTTTAAGCAAATTTAAATGTTCAATTACTCCAAATTCTATTCAAATTCTAAGTTGATTTTTGAGTTTCTAATTTTCCATAAAGGAAAAGAGCATAATCCTCTAATCAATTTAGAAAATGAAAGAAAATGAGTTAAGATTTGAAAATTTTCTAAATAAAGAGTTAGGTTGATCGCTTTAGGCAACCTTTAAACCACTAGTAAGTAGTTTTCATCTATCCTTTTGATCAAAAGGTATTTGAAAGTAATTTGCAATAAATCATTAGAATGATCAACATCCAAAAACACAAGGTTAGTAGATTATTAATCAAATTTCAAAAATTGCAAAATAGCTAACCAAATGCGACTGCATTTACCAAATGCGACACAAGAAATACAGGATGTGAGCCTTTATAGCTAAAGGCGATTCAAGAATTACTAGAAATGAACCTTTACTAGATGCGATGGAAGATCAACAGGATGCGAGGCTCTTTCCCAGATGCAAGCTTTTGTCACAAAAGGTGATCCTTGGTCACTAAATGGGACTCTGCACTAGAAAATAGAGAGCAAAAATGAGTGAAAAATTACTTAGAAATGAGGAGAAATCCAAGGATCTGCCCCACAGTGGGCGCCATAAATGTGTGTGTATTTATTGGATCTGCAAGCTGCAACACAACACTTCAATATGTCATTATATTAGTGATAAAAACATGAAAGATTAGATGAAAAGCATATAGATATCACTAAAACCGACATATTGCTTCCTATCAAAGAAGAGTATGATAAATGCTACAATTTCCCTCAGATTATGCATAAATCAATGACATTTACAAGCTTAAAATGGAATATTCAAAGAGAATTCAAACTAAATGCCAATGCAAAGTTCATTTTAGGTGCTCCAAGGAAAGATTATGAAATTATGTAAATGATGAACTAAGAATGCATTTATATTTCTACAAAATTAGAGCAGCATAAGATTACTTTCAAATTTTAAAATTAGGGGGCCAATTGAGCTCAAAATTCATTCCTTTTATAGAAGAATTTGAGGAATGAGTGGTTAAGATTGATTTGTGAAGAGAGGTGGAGATTGAATCTTTGGTGATCCATGTGAGTGATCC
>MU228124.1:2626951-2653236 GCA_018584345.1 Thuja plicata | reverse complement strand
GGGGGGTGAATCAATGTTTGTCTATATATTACTTTTCAGCAACTTAAACATAAATCAAACATACATTTAATGAAGCTTAACATAAGAACTCATAACACATGATATGATTATGGGGAAACCTTGATCAAAGGAAAACCCTAGTGGGAATTAGTACCCACAAATATTGCACTAGTATAATGAACCTGTTAAAGTTCTTTTGCCATGTTAGGAGCAGTCTTTACAATGCAAGTACGATGACCTAGTTAAAGGTCTGACCCTGTTAGGAGTCTTTTACAAAACCCTGTTAAAGGTATATGGCTCACTTCCTAGGCTCACTGCCCAATAAGATGAAGGCTACAACCTTATGATAGTTGATATACACTATATCAAAAGTGAACTGTTGTGATGACACTATTGTCTGATCAATTCTGTGTATGCGCTGGTGCTCTTACTCTCTTAAAGAGATTTATCTCATACTAACTTCAACATCCTACTCTTCTATATCTTTCTTATGCATATTATTCAACACTAGTAACATAAATTTACATTACATACTTATATGTTCATACCTGAATAGGCGCGACCCAAAACAAGACTCTAGTCGACCTTAAATACAAAATACACAATGCTTCCAAGCAAGTCGGCTTAAGCGTGTTTATGACAATACTAATTACATCATTACAAACATATAATCAAAGGTTCTTGGCCATTACACAAAAAAATAATGCACGTTGATCAAAACACTAGTCAGCTTCCATGCTCTGTCTTCTGGACTGCTGGTGTACTGATCTATTTGTAACTTCTCCGTACAATCATTACGTGCTATGCATGTCTAGACTTAGTATTTGGACATCTCATAGAATATATATCTAAACGCACATACTCTGATTCGATCTCTCACATGTGCACTGATGTGTTGATCGTTGTATATCTTTGTCTGCCATGTTTCCATACTTAGTCATTTTATCTTCTAAGTTATCTTAGAAAAAAACTTAGTATGACTTTGTTTCCATGATGACAACACAAAATAAGTCATGTATCCTCTAGGAGTCAACTTTCCAACAATAACAATAACAACACACCATCTGACATCTTACATCCACACCATTATCATCAAAATTGAACTGCACAAAGAAGTTGAACAAGAACTCGACAACAACATCATAAATTCCATTATCACTACAACAATATCTAGAACATGACTAAAAGGTTGTACAATAGATGAATATCTTTTGGATTAGAGGAATCGCAAGTATATATCATATCCTAAATATAATCCACAAATGGAACTTCCACCACAACATCTACTATTCATACCCTTTCGAACTAGTTTGCATAGCACAAACAAGGTATCAACAAGTTTGTTAATACCTCCTCAATACTCCTTCCTACCAAAAAGTTTGAAATCAATGACAAACAACATGCCATATTTGCAATAGAAATATCAAGATAATTATAGTAATCCTTTTCTGAAGACAATGCCTATCCCTGATCTTGGTGAAAATAATGCATGCACAAATTGAGGTTGACTTGAACGACAGAGACTGTTAGATCTTGCTTCATGTAATTGCAAACAAGGATTGCAACTCATTTTTTATTCATGTAGTTGTTGTTTTGTTTCTTGTAGCTATTGGTATGTTGATGTTGCTTCTCAATTTTAATCCACCTACCTACTATTATGTTTCATGTAGTTGTTGGTATGTTATTTTTATGAAACAACTTGAATATGTATCTATAATGTAGCATCTTGCTACTCCAAAAAATTGTAATTTTCTCTAATTTGTAGGGGACCTTTGATGATCATATTTTTCCATTAGTATGCAAAGGAAACAATTTTTGAACTGTCGATACATGATCACCGAAAGAAAGGTTTATAGTAGAACCCGACACAACAATTAATAGAGGTCACCGAAAATGTTAAGTACAGAGGAACCTGACAGATAGATCACCGGGAAAACTGACAACATAATTCACAGAGGAACCCAACAAAAGTTTACAGTGTAATCGGACAGTGTAAACCGATAGAGCAGACAGTAGAGGAAACCGATAGACAAGTTTATAGAGAAACCTGACAGGCAGACTACAGAGCAACCCAAGCACCGGTCTATCAAGAGACAATTTTATTCTGAGAAATGTGGATCTGACTTACATGTCAGATAAAATAGTTAAGTTTTATATTTAGCTTAAAGCTTAGCTTTAAATCCATTTCTTGAGGCACAAGTAAAGTAATTGTAATTTTTTTAATCACTCTAACTGATTGAAAACATGCAAACTAGGAGATCAAGGTCAAGTTGTAAACCCTAGATCTTAGAGTTATCATTGTAAAGCGTGAAACTCATTTAGGTCAAAATTCATTATATAAATAGATGTGTAATCAAGCAAAACAGATGATGTGATGATGATTGTAGCTGAGGAGAACATCTATGGATCAGAGAAAGAGTTTTATGCAGAGGGACAACAAAAGATGGAATTAGTTATAGAGAACAAGATCCAAGGCTGTCGAGCATAACAAAGGTATTAATCAGTCACTATAGGTGATACATCATATTGTAAACTTTAATGGATCTGGTAGAACCCGTGTCGACAAAGTAATTTGTATCCACTCTTGTTCAAGGAAGTACCTATTTGCATATACTTGATTGTTTTTTATAGATTCTATTGTTTACCATCTTTCTCTTATCAAAGTAGTATCATTCACTTCCATATGTCTTGTGGTTTAATATTTTGAAATTCTCTTTTTCCTTGAATCATTTTCTTAAGACTCTTTTTCGATAAAGAAATTTAAGCACCTGATCTTGTAACTTTCTCTCCTTAAAAACATGATGTAATTACAATCAGTATTGAAAATGCTTTTGAAGTCCTATATGATACTTTCATCTTAATCCTAATATAATTACATGGAATTCTGCATATTTTACTATTACATTACAAATCTCTAATCCATATTGGTGATAGAAGCAAAAATAAAATATTTTATGTGGAGGAATATACATTTGACTTAATGATGTTCTTCATAGCAATCTATTAATGTTTTTGAAGAGGTTAATCTTTGTTTGATTTAACTTTCATGGATTTGAATGCTTACCATTTTCAATGGAAAGATGATGTTATTATGATCATGATCTAAAAGATTACAATATGATTAATTTGATTAGTAAAGATAATGAAAAATGGTATTTCCTTTTCATATATATATGCCCTAATTATTATAAAATGACTAGGGTTGTCAATATGGTGTAAAAGGAATATAAAGGAAGGTGCTAGTAAGTATATATATGTTTTCTATGTTACACTTATGAACATGAAAGAAGAGTTTTGAATAGATTGATTATGGAAAACGTTATTAAGGATGGTTATATTAATACATGCTTTCTTATAAGGATATTCATGTTATTATATCTATAGATATTAGTATACACTTATAATTTCTTTTATCAATCACCATGAGAAAAAATTGTATTGATAATGTGCATACTTAATATGTAATTTCCATATCACTTGATAAGTTTTAAATGATATGATTATTATTATTATTATTATTATTATTATTATTATTATTATTATTATTATTATTGTTATTATTATTGATCAAAACAAAGTTTTTATCGAAATGAAAATAAGTTAATATAAAGAAAAACTAATGAATTAAGTTATTATGCTTTGTGTATTCAATAGATAAAAGATTATATTATTGGTTTAGTTAATTTCAATTTCTTAGGAATTAATCATTATTATTATTTGAAATTAAACTTTCATTTATTGATTACTAATGTTCATAACTATATCTTGCTCACTATTTTGAACTTTTTGCATTGGCACTTGATATTATTGTTGACAGGCAATAAGTTTTCACAATATTTAAAGTTCAAAGTACAACATACAAATCGACAGTGAGATTGGAGACTAAGAAGAATATACAATTGGCAAGGTGGCAGATTCATTTTATGCAACTATAATACCACGCCATGTCTTCAACAGCAAAACACCACACCATTCCTCCATCTACAAACAAATTGACACCTACAAAACAGCAGCAGGATACATTAGCACATGCCAAACAGTATTAACACCATTCCTCATGCCATGTAGATTGCAAAGAGGTTTAAAACATCTCCACCAACGCCGATTGCCACCTTCACCAAATAAGCGATAATGGTCGCTATGTATAAGTCTGTGAAGAAGTTTGAAATGTTTATATTAGCCGACCATCATGTTGGCTACCACCCTCACCAGTGATAACAGCGATGGTCGACAAAGACAACAAATGAAAATCTCTTGTGGCAGCGCTTTCTTCACTGTAGAAATGAATAGAGGTTTCATCGCATGTCTTGATGGGAATATAAAAAGAAGACTCACCACCCTTCTCATGTCGCCTTCCACCATTTCGCTGATCATAGCTATCAGGCTAATCACAATTATTGTGATGCGTATTATCTTGACATCCAAACTATTCATGCACACCATGCTTTTGATGTTGATCCATCAACTCCCTTATGTGACAACAAATGGATGTATATACAGTCATATTAAAACGCGGCTGGTGGAGTATATTGAAATGCAAAAATGTTGATTTGGATAAAACAAGCAGCACTCCATGATGAATCGACTCTCTCATAACCTGAAAATTTAGTATACAGATCCATCAAGTGCTTCCACCATCTCCAACGCAGCAAGGAGGCTTCCATGCAGCCATGAGAAGGTTTTTATAAAAAATGAATCGGTTTGGAAGTTTGTATAGTTTTCCAACTGAATGGATGATATATGTAATCAAACATGATGAGAGATTTGTAAATGTAGTTTAAAAAATTGTTAGTTATAGGTTAGTTTATAGTGAAAAGGTGTGATGATCCAGTAAAACCTTTCATTTTTATATTTATATTCATTCGTAAATCTACAAAAAGGACAAGACAGAATTACATTGAATGATACATGATGACTAATGATGGATTCTGAGGAATGATGGAGTAAAAGATAGTTTCAAATTTCAAACATTGTATGCAAGAAATCTGATATACGCCTTCTTAACGAGCAGAGATAAGTTGGTATTTATTTCAATTTTTGCAATCATTTTTGCTCTTTCTTTACAATCAAGTCCTTTAGATAAACAAATCGACATTCTTTAAAGTGATAGTTTTGATTTGCGCATATTTCAATTTAAGTTTATGTTTTGTATATTCAATTATTTCTTTCTCATTTTCGCATGGTTAAAATCTTATTGATTAAAATATTGATCAATTCGTCTGTCATCTGAGAAATAGTATTAAATTAAAATACTTTTAAACTTTTTTAGTTATATGTGCATATTATTACGCCTTTAAGGTGATGAGCTTTCATTTTCAAAGTTGTCTTTGAATTTGAATGTAGGATTGAAGAATTATTCACTCTGTTTGCCCATGATTGAAATAAAGCACTGGTCTCTTTCATTAATTGAGTTTGGTATAAGGTTTCATTGTTTCAAGTTTTGAATTACTCTTTTATTTCATCTAATACAGTTCACATCTCAATCATATCAAGCAATATTAAATACACTATATTGAAAATAACACATATATTTTCAGTTTTGTGATCTTATTAACACATTGAGAAACATGAGTTGAAGTAATCAGTTATCCTCTATAGGAAACCTCTAGAAGACTTTGAAGACAAGTTTTAAAGTGCAGGCCCACCAGCCTTGGTTCAGTGGAATCATAATTGTAGGAGGTTGTTGAAACCTCGTTCGTTGGCAAATCGATTGTATCTATCTTCATTAGATAAGAGAAATCCATAAGAAGTCTAATCTGTCGATTTGAGAACCAACAGGATCTGTACTTAGAAATTCTAGATTGCATATACTCAAGTCAATAAGTAATTTTTACTACATTCTAACAAGTGTAGCAAATAGAAGAAATCCTTTAAGAAGGTGGATGTAACAATCCTTTTGTAAAACTCTTAACTCAGTGCACACTAAACAATGTTGCTAAATCTCTTAACAGAGTAGACCTTAACCAGTCTAAACATGTTACTCCTAATAGGGTAATATCATCAGAAGTGATCAAACTTGTAAGCGTTAACTGACCCCTTCCATTCTACAAATAGTAAAGTTTTGTGGGTTTCATCCCCACCATAGTTTTTACCTTCTAACATGGGTTTTCTGCATTACCAAATCTTGTGTCATGTTTCATTACATTTCATGAATGTTTACATGCAAATTAAGTTTATGAATTGTTATTACATGCATAAAGAGAGAATAGCACATATGGTCAGTAATGCAAGGAATTGATTACTAAAAGGATTAAGGTTAATTGAAAGAAATTTTTAAGGGTACTGATTCATCCCTCCCCTCTCACTACACACCATTCCATTATTCCAACAATTGGTATCAGAGCTATATCTCTTATTTGGAAAAGTTTAAAAGACTTAAGAGAAAATATCATACTATGGAAAGGTATAAGCTAGACAAGAGTATTGAGAATCAGAATTTAGAGATACATATCTTCTATGAGAAATATAAAGAAGCTAGAGTCAAGATGAGAGAGCTACTGAATGAAATAAAGGTTATGGCATCTCGTTGTAATGAAACAGACTATCATGAGGAAGAGATACCTAGTTTTTTTGAGTCATCAGGATCTACATCTTGCAATACATCAGACACATCTGAAGGAAGCATTATAAGTCTAAATGAAATCAATCAACATCTGGCTAGACAAGTGAAATCACTACAAATTGGTCAAGAGACATAGATGGTAAGAATGATTGAGGTTATGAATAATGCTAGACAAGCTGAGAAATAAATAACACTAGCTATTGATGACAGGAGGAAGATCACTGAAAAGTTATAAGAGAAAGAATCAGAAATACAAAGACTTACTGAACATCATCATGAGATCACCAATCAAATTATTCTTATGAGTCAGGAGGTAAGCCGAATGAACATAGAACTGAATGGAAAATTGGAAGCTATTGGTGAGCTAAGAGAAGAAAATGAAAAAATAAAGCATGAAGTAAGAATTCAGCAACATCACAATGATATGATCAAGAAAGCTGAAGAGAGTACAAAAAGAATGGATGATTTTCTAGATGGACAAAGAAAAGTCAACAACAATACTAGATTAGGGTATACCGAGCATGGAGAATCACCATACCAAGCTGATAAAAAAGATGTCTACACAAATCCAAGACCAAGGAAGCATTCATGTAATCACCATGGAAAAATAGGCTACACATCAAATGTTTGCAGAAGTAAAATTAAAGGTATTCCTAAATCCACTTCTACATTCATTAGAAATTGTTATAACTGTAACAAGAAAGGACATAAAGCATATGAATGTAAATCTAAGGTGAAATAACCAAAGAAGGAAACCTACATGGAAAAATATTGTTCCAATTTCAAAATGTATGGGCACACATCTCTTGAATGCAGGAATAAGAAAAAGCAAGCATGGAAGCCAAAATAACAAGAAAATGTTTATCAACCAAAAAGAGTCGATAACTCATATGTTTGGGATTACAATACATGGACAAACTGCATAGCATGTGGTAGATATGTTCACATAGTTGCAAACTGCATGAGAAATTGGATAAGAAGGTCTAGAAGCTGGACTAACCCCAGAATGGCATGCTTACAATGTCATAGGGTAGGTCATCTAAGAAAGGACTGCAGAGACCGAGTGACAGAGACAAGCACTTTTCTCAATGGAAATACCATTGAAGACATCAGGAACATGAGAAACAAAATGTGGAGGAGAGCTACAAATATTGATGATACTGGACCAAGAAATACAATTGATGACACCCTATCCAATGGATCTGGTGACATCACCACCCCCACCTAAGTTGAACAAGTAAGTATGGAATTGTACTATACCAAGCTATATTTTACATCAGTTCTGTTAGATATTGATAAAATGCCAAACTAGCATGACTAAAGATGCACTATGGTATTACTTGTTAAGAATGTGTGAATCCAATCTTGTCAGTCAATACATACCAAAAATAGTCAGTGTACATATGAAATCCAAGTTAAATAATGTAAACCGATACTTGTTAGTAATCATGTAAAAGATATTGAAGTCTTCATCACTCATTGTGCACCGTCGGTAGACCTGTGAAAGGTTAAGTGAGTTGTCACTTACCCTGAGCCAGAAGTTTGTGTGATACCAGAGCGACTCTGTATTCAAACACCAAGAAGTGGGTAAAGCATTAAATGTGCCACTTAGGGAATTGTCTATAAAAAGGAGACAGAATAGCTCATTCAATCACCATGTGATTAAGAGCATAGAAGCAGAACACAGAGAAAAGAACAATGAATAGATTGTGGAAGTGACTCATAGCAGATCCATGGCATTCAGATAGATCAATATCATCTACAAGAGGACAAGTGAGTAACTAACAACTCACCGAGCTCACAGTTATTTATAGGAAAAGCCCTAATTTTTAGAAACAATGGCAACCACATCTCGTGTGTCCAAGATCAAGAACGCCAAGGAAAAAAGTGTTAACCTAATCAAGAACACTACATGTGAAGAACCTAAATACAAGTTCTGTCCAGAGGTTGCTTTGCAACCCGGTGATGCTGGTGCATTTTCAAGCATACCAACTAGGGTTTTGCTGATCGAGGATATACGAGCGTATATCCACTGCAAAGTTGCAAAAATCAGAGATGTGGAGGTTGATCAAGCTTACAAGAAGCTTTGCACAAATAGAACCATAAAGGATGAACATAAACACATAGAGGTGAAAGGGCTGAAAAATGCCTTAATGTTCCCGAAGGAGTTTAAAATCAAGTGGATCAGGATAGTGCTGAGAAGAGTGCATGACCAACAAATTTGGTTGGACGAGCCAAAACATATCACTAGGGATGTGATACATGCAGTGACTAGTTATCCAATAACCGACAAGGTCAAGGCACTTAAACACCCTCCTCGCCCCAAGATTGAGAAGATGACAGGTGCAGAATGGGATGATAGAGGATTGAAGGTAAATTACATCAAAGATCCAGAACTGAAATTTGGTGCATGTGTGCTGGGATACAAGATATTCCAAGCCAGCAGAATGAATAGTATTGCATGTGGAGCAATAGACACTACTCACGAGATTGTAAAGAAGGGATTATAGTTGGATCTATCTGAGCTTATAATAAAGAAATTGGAGGAGAACATGAGGACCATGAGATTAGCGAAATCTAACTCATGTAAGTTTGGTTCACTCCTCATGTGCATATTTTTCTACTTTCAAGACTTTTTGATGCAGTCAAGGATGGAGGATCCAATGAAGGATTATCCAAACTTGCAGCAAATAACCACAACAACGGAAAAAACCAGATACATAGAAATATAATCAACATTTAGCTCATATATTATCTCAAAATATTAATTACATTCAACATGTCAGGCTGTAAGACCTTCCCACTTATGACCAATTACAAAGATAGATTTAAGATCTAATATAGATCTTCTGCAATACATACATTCGTGATCCAGATTCTCAGATCCAACACTTGATCTGCCTTCTAAATTTGATCCCAATCTGTTGTCCTAAGCTAAGAATAAGATACTACTTAAATACAAAAGGAAACCAATAGGTCGGCCTATAAAACAATCATTGGAGAAAACCCCGACCCAGATTTAGGTCTACACAATCCCCAGTGAGAGATCCACCATAAATGTCGCAATTAAAATTAAATGTAGAATTCGGCCACCACATCCAACTTCCAAATAAAAAACTCAGACAAAGAATGACAGAGCAATAGAGTGACTTGGGCCAAGCATCACCAAGCCACAAACCTGAGCATCAAAAAACCAAGCATGCTCGAGCAACAGAACCCGAGAAAAAGAGAAACAAGCATGCCCGAGCACCAAAGAAAAAAAGAGTTTCACTGAGTAGTCTCCAAAAAGGCTAGAAAACATTTTTTTGGTTGAGCAAGATTTCCAAGGATCCTAGGATTCTCCTGCATCACTTTTTCCCATTTGTCAGTAATGCCAACTGGGATACTACCTGACTAGTGACAATTCAAATCAGTGAATTCATTAAGTCACTAGGTGACAACTTTACATTAGTCATGGATGAATATTTCACCGGATTCAAGGATAGAATGCAGAAAAGGATGAGGATACTAGAACAACTGGTAGAAAAATATAAGGATGATATTATTTTTATGGTGGACACCGATACCACCTTGATCAAACTAGTTATACCAAGGACAACATGGTTAGCACCACTTGACTATGAGATCAACATAGATCAAGCCACCAATGTTATTGAAGCATTATTAAATGAACTATTAGACAAATCATTACCAAGGTTTGGAACCTATGAAGAGGCTAAGGCAAGAATAAGGATCGGCCTAGTAGTGAAGAAAATTGACAGAAAGAAGGATAAAATGGTAAAGACACTTAAGAAAAAGTTGTCGGTCAATGAAGAATAAACGAAATAAAAAGAAATCGAGGGACAGTCACCCATTGGTGAAGGTGAACAAATAAGTGACTCTGAATCAACAGAGTCTGATGCACCACCCCCAAATAATCCAAGAACTACTAATACATCTTGGACAAGGAGTCAGACAACAAAAGATGCAAGTTCATCACTGGTTAAGAAAGGACAAGTGAGGACTTACAAGAGGAAACCTCAAACCAGGAAAACTTCAGAACCAAAGAGGAGAAAATGACTAATCAGAAGCAAGGAAGATATAGAAGACACTAAACAAGATGAACAACCTATAAAGAACAAAGTTCCTACCACAATTGATGAGGTTACTGCATCAATCAGCAGGTCAAGTTCAATATCTGAGCCTAAGATTAGAAAATGGCTAACTCTAAATCCTGAGGATCAGAATAAGATAGAAGAATCCATCATCAAGAAAATTTGTATTTTCAAATATATACCTATACAGTTTGAAAATAAGATGCCATAAGAACTTCTAGACAAGTTATCAACAAGGTGCACATTTGCACTAAATTATGAAAAATAGATAAGGGAAAGATCCCTAGTTTCTATAATGCCACCCAAGTCCAAAATGGAAGAGATTGATGAAATGATGAAGTTACATTTAAAGAAGTTCTCAGCCAAATTGAGAGCCTACAAAGTACTACAGGGAAGCTTAATTGAGCTTGGAAAAGAAAGTGAGGATGCTTGGAGATAAATACTCAATGTACCTAAAAAGGATACAAGCCCCGAGAGAGTATTAGAACTTACTGAAAAGCCTCACAATGAAGAAAAAGAGGCTACACCAAGCCCATAGCACATTCTTATAAATGACACTAAGGATGACAATCAATTTGAATTGAACATTGAAGCTAGTAAAGCAATGGATGACATTCCTCATATTTTGCAGTCATTAGGAGACACAACAGATGTCACAATCCAAGATGTGACAATCATAGATATTACTAGAGGTGATCCTGCCGATGAAGTTGAGGCAGATGAAGATGTCACTATTACATCCAAGTAGATCAAGGAACAAGACACAACAACAAATGTTGCACAAGTTAATATACTGGGACAAATGCCATTGTTTATACAAGCTATCAACATAATGACAAAAACAAGAGATACAACATCGGAGCATGATGCAAGCATACCCGAGGATAAGGGTGAAGAGGAACAAAAAAACACAACTGATGAACAAAAAGAAACAGATGGAGAGCATAAAGATAAAGGTGAAGAAGAGAAGCAAAGTGATGCCACTCTAAAGGATACCGAAGGAGAAGCTGCAAATAAAGCTAAGGTTGATGTGAAGACATCCACACAAAACTGACAGGTAGACACAGAGCATCAGATAAAAGGCACTACACCCCCAAAACCTTCATCAAGTAAATTAGACCAAGAAAAGGAACTTGCTATGGTACTGCATACAGGTGCCTCCACTACACTTTTAAAGAAGAAGAAGAATAAGAATCCAGTCACCCTTGATGAGATCATTGAAATACCAGACTGTGATCCGAGGACATTGGATCCAAGGTCACTTACAAAGTATGCAGAACTTTGTAAAAGGAAAGCTATCCAAGGTAAGCTTAAAAAGGAGACCAAGGACTCACAAGTACTAGAGACAACCAAGGAAATACTTTTGTAGATTGTACTTGATAGTGATATTAATCGAATTTATTCTATCATTGATTAATTAGTCATTCTTATCGAAGCCATCACATCACAGATTGTGGATACAAAGAAGGCAATAGAAGAATGTTCAGAGAAAAAGTATCAATACAAATTGATAGAGAAAATCAGCCAAGAAGTGGCAGAAAACAAGGTAAAGTTATCTGAACTAGTCAATGAATTGGAACCAATCATTTTAGAAGCTATAACCTTAGTTCAGAAGTTATGCACAATAGAGAAATTCACTAAGGAGAATAGTGAAAAGATTGCACAGATAGATGCATATCTAAATTCTAGTGCACAAGGTCCTACAAATAATGACAATGCAATCAAATTGTATTATGAAAATATTATGGAAGCTAAAAGGTTGAGACTTGAGATTTTAGAGGCAAAATCAAAATTCAAAGATGAGGTAACTGAGCTTCAAGCTCTACTTCTACCTAATCTCACATTACTACAACAACATATGACTTTGACAAAACAATTGATTGTCACCCCGGAGATGTCTATCACCGACAGTATCTATGATATGCATGCGAGAATAACATTAGAGCACATGGTCGTGGAACATCTTAAGGAGAAATGGGAGAAAATGATGGCAGACATGCAGAACTCCCATTCCCACATTTTTGACAAGTTGTAAGTATTACACCTTTGTCCTTATTATCAAAAAAGGGGGAAATAATATGTGACAAAGAGAAATAATAAAGGGGAATTAATAAGGTGAAAAGGGGAAATAGTATAAAGGCAAGTGTATATACATGTACATATACTATACCACCATGCACATAGGGGGAGTCATATTGACAAGGTGAACACATGGTGTATATACTAAACACTTTATTTTTTCACATATCAGTTTTTGAGATTAATGTCAAAGGGGGAGATTGATGATCATATTTTTCCATTAGTATGCAAAGGAAATAGTTTTTGAACCGTCGGTACATGAACACCGAAAGACAAGTTTATAGTGGAACCTGACACAACAATTAACAGAGTTCACCAAAAATTTTAAGCATAGAGGAACCCGACAGAAGTTTACAGTGTAACCCAATAGTGTAAACCGACAGAGAAGACAATAGAGGAACTCGACAGACAAGTTTACAGAGCAACCCGACAGGCAGAATACAGAGCAACCCGAGCACCATTCTACCAAGAGATGTTTTATTCCAAGAAATGTGGATATGAATTACACGTCAGATAAAAAACTTGAGTTTTATATTTAGCTTAAAGCTTAGCTTTAAATCCATTTCTTGAGGGACAAGTAAAGTAATTGTAATTGTTTTAATCAGTCTAACTGATTGAAAACATGCAAACTAGGAGATCAAGGTCAAGTTGTAAACCTTAGATCTTAGATTTATTATTGTAAAGTGTGAAACTCATTTAGGTCAAAATTCATTGTATAAATAGATGTGTAATCAATCAAAATAGATGATGTGATGATGATTGTAGCCGAGGAGCACATCTATGGATCAGAGACAGAGTTTTATGCAGAGAACAAAAAAAGATGGGATTAGTTATAAAGAACAAGATCCAAGGCTACCGAGCATAAAAAATGTATTAATCAGTCACTATAAGTGATACATCATATTGTAAACTTTAATGGATATATACTCAGCAATTCTAGATTGCATATACTCAAGTCAATAAGTATTTTTGACTACATTCTAACAAGTGTAGTAAATTGAAGAAATCCTTTGAGAAGGTGGATTTAAAAATCCTTTTGTAAACCTCTTAACCGAGTGCACACTAAATAGTGTTGCTAAAGCTCTTAACAGAGTATACCTTAACCAGTCTAAACATGCTACTCCTAACAGAGTAAGATCATCAGAAGTGATCAAACTTGTAAGCCTTAATCGGCCCCTTCCATTCTGCAGATAGTGAAGTTTTGTGGGTTTCATCCCTACCGCAATTTTTACCTTCTAACAGGGGTTTTCAACATTACCAAATCTTGTCATGTGTCATTACATTTCATGAATGTCTCTATGAATGTTTAAATGCAAATTAAGTTTATGAATTGTTATTACATGCATAAATAAAGAATAGCACATATGGTCGATAATGCAAGGAATTGATTACTAAAAGGATTAAGGTTAATTGACAAAAAGTTTTAAGGGTAATTATTCACCCCTCCCCTCTCAATACACACCATTCCATTATTCCAACAACCTTTAGCTCTAATAATTACAATTTATTATAATTTGTTGTTTAGTTTTTAAACATCAGAGCTCTTATATTTACTCTTGTAATATCTTTCTTCTTAATCCAATAAACAAAATTTCTAAAAATTAGAATAAAAAATTATTTGAAAAATAAACAATCATTTTAAATAGAATACAATTTAAATATTTTTATCCATAATAAAATATAAATTAAAATAAAATAATATAATTTTAAGATAAATAAACTACCTCCAATTGTTTTATATATTAAAAATAGCCAAGACTAGGGGGCTAACCCATTACATGACAGAAGGTAAGCACAAGATGTGGAAACACTACCAACACAAAACCAGAACCAACACATAATCAACTAATACCCTTTTTAACATAAAAAACCAACCCACCCAACTAAACCAAAAATTAAACTTATAAAAGCTTCTTCCAAAGCAGTTAATACCAACATAATCGGTAATCACATAGCAAAAACCGAAAATCAACTACGATCGTTAATTTTACCCATCCTATTAAAACCACTACTACTGAAATGACAACTGCTACTATCATAGTCCATACTGTAAACAACACAAAACCAACAAGTATAAACCATACCCTTAGGGGTCTTCGACAACAAGTTAAAGTTTAGCAACATAAAAAGAAACAAAATAAAATCATTTGGGGCTGCTCCCCAGATTCGAGAGTAGCTTAAACCAGTCATCAACTAGGAATTGGAAGAGCTTCCCATCGTCCCTCTCCTTCGCAGAGCCCTTCAGGTTCTCTTGGTTTAGGAAGTGTAGAGTTGTCATTGTCGAATGCATAACCTTCACCGCAAAATCTGCCAAAGTGGCAAAGCTCGAATTAAGCTCCATGACCATACTCTTCAGTGCATGGATTCCCTCTTTCACCTGTTGCATCTCCACAATGTAACAATCCTTCTTCATCTCTGAAACCTCATCTTCACTTTCTCCTTCTAGATTCCCATTGTTAGCAGACATATTAGCCTCATTTTCCCGTTCACCAAGAGAGGAAGTCGCCATGAGCAGAGATCCCTCCATTTTAACCTTCATTGCTTTCTTCATTGAAAAATCCACATAGTTTAATTTAAAACTGGCCAAAACATGTTTAGAGTCCACACTTTTCTCACCTCCAGCCATAGCCGAGTGGATTTTTCCCTTGCCAGTATCTGAACTATCCTCTTCCTTGGTATTCCTTTGCTGACCCTTCTTACTCTTTCCTTCAATTTTCACTTTTTCATCTCTTCACTATCCATGGACTCCAAATCTTCCTCCTCCTCCTTGAGATATCTCTTCGTAACTGTTTTTTTTTTCCTTTTTTCATTCGAGAGTTTGAGGCGATTCTGTGGGACCTCCTACGACTTTCATTATCTTTCTCATCTGGATCCTTAATGTTGATTTGCTCCTCCTTTTTATTCTTAGTGAGACCCTAAAGGGTTTTTTTGAGTTTCTACGCAGAAGAAGCAGGGGTCTTCGAGGAGGAAGCTGGAGGGGTAGGATTCCCGGCTTTCTGAGTGGGGGAATTAGTAGAGTTAGGAATGATACCCTACAGAGAAACAAATCTGGGGGCATAAAGCCTGGTGGAAATTATAGAGGCGAAGGATCAGACCCTGGTGCAAAATACAATAATTTTTTCTAGTGTCCTCCTTCATATGCACATCAATCACAGAAGACTCAAGGGAATGCAAAAGGAAGAACATAATAGAAATTTCCTCATGATACTGAAAGTGGTTTAACAGAGGGAAATCATAATAACAACAGGTTCCAAATCTTCCTTCAAGAGTTAGGTATTTCATGATGATCAGGCATACCCCATTCCAGGGCCCGACAACTCTTTGCATTTAAATCCTCCACAAAATTGGATAGGCTGCTCCGTTTTCTTGAAGAACCGATTCAGGCTGGTTTCATCTTTGCACTTCGTCACTTTCTTCCATTTTTTGCCTTCCATAGAAAGACCTGTAGCCTAAGCTATAACCTCTTCATTGATTTCAAAGGTGATACCATTAATGGTGAACTTACGCTCTTCCCAAGTGTCCACCAGTTGCATAGAAATATTTTCATCATAGCCTTCCATGGCTTCCATCTACGGATACATCCCACCTTCCTTGAGATACATAAGAGCACAGGGGTCTTTGAGAATTTCGTCTTCAATTTTCAGAGGCTCTACCCTAATCATGTCACCTCCCCTTTCAACGCTTAGATCAGAATCTGTTCCTCTCTTGATTACTCATAGACATCCCACTTTTGGTACCACAACTGCACACTCTAAACCACTTCAAACAACTCTCCAACTAGCCCAAACTTTTGTTCTAGTAAATCTTGGTCTCCCAATTAATGAAAATTAGAAGAAAACTCACACCACCTCTCTCAAGATTGGAAAGGCGTCAGCTCGAGCAAAAATTACTGTTCACATGATAAATCACTTCAAAAATTTTAGAAACCCACTTTTTATAATGATTATGGCCCTCAGAATAGATATTATCATTAAAGTTAGCAGTCACTTCACTTGACACGAAATCTTTGTCGATCCCCATGCTATCTTTTCACTTAAGCTTAGTCGTACAACCACCATATCTAATAATAATGACACTTACAATCATATAATTAATACGCCTCATGCCTTTAACATCCCTTTTTTTAAAATTTGAATTCTAGTCGGCTCTTGTCATGGCAGTAGCTACCCTACCCAACCAATGATCTGTGCTAAGATTGTACCTCATGAGAAGGGAAATATATTACGTTCCCTCCCAATGAGGGATTGAATCTATGTCGTAAGAGAGCCCATGTTTCTCCAACACTTCTTCTCCTTTATGATAAGCCCTCTGGCCGCCATAGCATCTGTCACCGCATTACCTTCTCTGTAAATGTGCTGCAATTCAAATTTGTCGAGCCTCAGGAGGAGGGCCCATATATCTTCTAATATACTCCACATCATCCAGTTGGACTTGTACTTGCCCTTAACCATTTCAATCACAATTTTCAAATCTCCCTCAATAATTAGTCTCTTAATACCCACAGAGGCTGTTAGTTTCACTCCCCAGAGTAACGCCGAAATCTCAGCAACATTATTCAAGCCCTTGCCTAAATTGACCGCATAGGCCAAATGCATCTCACCTTTATGGTTTCTAATAACTCCTCCACCAGCAGCCAAGCCATTGCAAGACGCCCCGTCAAAATTAAGCTTAAAGAAAGGGTCGACTGGAGGGGTCCAGTGGGTGTTTTTCCTGGCCAAATCCTTAGAATTATCAAAAGCAAAGAAAGCATTAGTAAATTTCCATGTCTTTGCCAACGTACAATCTTCCCATAGAGAGGGGGGAGGTAGGTAACTTCCATATGCAAACTTCCAAATTTTCTGACAGCAGTTTGACAGTTAGCTTCACAATCCCATCGACATCACACTCCACTCCCCAAAACACTATATTGTTCCTCTCTTTCCAAAGATTCTAGCAAACGTGGTGGGGGGTATCAAATTCCATAGAAGGCAAACAAGGGGGTGTCTCGAATGGTGCCCCCAATTAAGAATAAACTGTTGTAAATCTTCCATAAAAACCCAATTCAGTCCGAGCATCTCCATTATTCTAGACCAAACTTCAGCAACAAAGGGACAATGAATGAGAAGATGACTTATGGTTTCAAAACGTTTCTTGCACATGACACACTGTTGACTATCGGGATACCTTTCTTTTGAAGATTATCAAGAGTCAAGATCTTCCCGTGGATGGAAGTCCACCTGAAGAAATTAATTTTGGATAAGAGCTGCGAGTTCCAAACCTTACACCACACTTTCTTATCAACAACACTATTAAAAATGCTCATATAAGTTGACTTGATCGAGAATTCCCCCGACGTATTATGACACCAGATCGTTCTATCCTCAACCTAGGTGAAGGGAATCTTGACCTCCTCTAGCAACATCTGAGGTTGATTGTTGAAAGTCTCCCCCAACCTCTTCCATTTTCTATCATTTTCTATCATTTTCTATCATGCGAAATGTAGTCCTCCACTTTATGCCCGAAGAAACTACCTTCAATTGTTATCTCTTCACCATTCTTTAAATAGAACACCTATCTACACTAGGATTTTATATTCTTCATACCAAATAAACTCATTTGGAAAAAAATTCCAGATGGTTAAGTTCGGAGCAGGGATTTCCTCATACCGATGCCCCTTAAGGCAAGGTACATTGAGATGTTTTGCAGGCGAGCGCCCGATGCTTGCTTTGAAGCAAATGACAATGGAGTTCCAAATTGAAATTTGGAAACTGAAATCTTCCACCATGGCAACTTTGGAGTTTGTTCAAGACACAGATACCATCATTGAGAAGCCCAGTATGATGTCTGATCCAGACAAATAAACAAAAGATTTCAGAATGAATAACATCGCACATTTTTCACACTTTTCTCGTAAAATGGCATCTACTGCCAATCTCGCAACAGTCTGTAGGGAGGAATTGGACGTTCTGCTTCCTACACCCAGTTGTCACCCAGTCTCTTCTGACTGTCTTCAACATCTGCACACCTGCATTGCAAAGAATACGCTTTCAGAAGGTAAGCTAATGCACTCTCTCGTCATTGACGAGGGTTTCACATTTAGGTCACGCATACTCTTTGAAAATATGCTTATCAACATGTATGTCAAGTGCAGTCGTCTGTTGGAAGCTCGTAACGTTTTTGACAGCATGAGATCACGAGATGTCTTCTCATGGAATGTTATAATTGCAGCTTACCAAAGACGGGGGCATCCTCACCAGGCATTGGCACTGCTTCATCAAATGCAGCAAACAGATGTCCAACCTGATCATTTCACCTTTGCCACCGTCCTCCCAGCCTGTACCAACATGAGAGCTGTAAAAGAGGGCATGAATATTCATCAAAGCATAATCGAAGGCGGGTTTTCGTCAGATGCTGTTGTTGCAAATGCTCTGATGGATATGTATACAAAATGTGGAAGCATACGAAAGGCACGAGAACTGTTTGACAAAATGCCTCAGAAAAATATGGTGTCTTGGAATACGATTCTTGGAGGATATGCACAAAATCGTGATCTTGATGAGACTAGAAGGGTTTTCGACGAAATGCCGCGACGAGATGCTGTTTCATGGACTGCAATGATTGCAGCATATGTACACAGTGGCCTTGCTGAAAACGCCCTGAATACTTTTAAGCAAATGCAGTTGGCAGGTGTAAAGACAGACTCCATAACCTTCGCTAGCATCCTTCCAGCCTATGCAAAAATTGGAGATTTTGAAGAGGGTATGAACATTCATCAAAGGATAATTGAAAGTGGATTTTCGTCAGAAATTGTGGTTGCCAGTGCCCTGATAGACATGTATGCAAAATGTGGAAGTATACGCAGGGCATGGGAGATGTTTGAAAAGATGCCTCAAAGGAATTTATTCTCATGGACTGCGATGATTGCAGGTTATGCACAAAATGGGATTTTTGAAAAGGCTTTGGAGACATTTATCCAAATGCAAATGGCAGGCGTAAAGCCAGATTCGACTACCTTTTCCAGCGTCCTCCCAGCTTGTGCCAAAATGGGAGCTTTGAAACAGGGTATAGACATCCATCGAAACATAATCCAAAATGGACTTCTGTCAGACGTTTTAGTTACAAGTGCCCTGGTAGACATGTATGCGAAATGCGGGAGCATACAGAAGGCACGCCATTTGTTTAACGAAGTGTCTAAACAAGATACAATCTTATGGAATGCAATGATTTCAGGATATGCAATGCATGGCTATGGGAAAGATGCTCTCAAACTCTTTGAACTAATGAAGGAAGCTGGAATATTCCCCGACAATGTAACCTTTGTTGGCGTTTTATTTGCAACTAGCCATGCAGGTTTTGTGGATAAGGGTTCTAAATACTTCAATGACATGAGTGATTCTTATTGTATTATGCCTACAATGGATCATTATGTATGCATGGTTGACCTTCTAGGTCGTGCTGGCTATCTTGAGGAAGCTCTAAACCTTATCATCAAAATGCCAATTCAACCTGCAGTGATTCTGTGGATGTGCTTGTTAGGTGCTTGTAAATTGCATAAGAATATAAGGCTGGGATTATTTACAGCAACTCTTGTTTTTGAGCTGGATCCCAAAAATGCTGCGCCTTATGTTCTTCTGTCAGACATCTATGCAGAAGGGGGCAGATGGGATGACTTTCAAAAGATAAGGAGTTTGATAAAAAATAAAGGCATTAAAAAGATACCTGGATGTAGTTGGATTGAAATCCATAAAACGGTGCATGCTTTTTGTGCAGGAGACAGATCACACCCACAAACACAGGAGATCTATGCAGAGTTAGAGAAATTAACTTTGGCCATGAAGGCAGGAGGATATTTTCCAGATTCAAGACACGCTCTGAATGATGTGGAGGAGGAGGAAGGAGAAAATTTCCTCTGTCATCACAGTGAGAAGTTGGCAATTGCATTTGGGCTGCTGAACACATCCCCTGGAACAACTATTAGAGTTGTCAAGAACCTTCGGGTATGTATTGATTGCCACACTGCAACCAAGTTTATTTCCATGGTTGTTGCAAGAGAAATTATTGTGAGAGATGCAAACCGGTTCCATCATTTCACAAATGGGCAATGTTCTTGTGGAGATTACTGGTGATGTGAATCTATTCCGTCATTTAATTCAGGGACAATGCTTTTATAGTGATTGTTCGTGATGCTAAGTGAAACAAGCTGTAAACACAGGATTTTCCTATAACAAGCTGCAGGTCTGAGTCTTGCAGTGAGGAAGGAATCAAGTTATAATTTTAGATTATAAAAGTATTCTTTTGTGTATCTGGAGATCTGGACCATGCTGTAAATTGTACATATATATTGATGGGATATTTGTTAAATCCCCGTTTTATATCTCCATGGAGGTGTGATGATATTGGGATTCAAATGTTTTTCCGGAAGCCTGTACTTCTCTAGAATGAAATGCTTGAAGCCTAGAAGCGGGAGTACTGAAAGGGAAAAGCAGAGAGGAAAACTTGAAGGACTCAGAGAGCTGTTCATCTATCAGGAAACGTGATAGAAGGATTTGCATCTCTTAAAGAATTTTACTGCAACTTTTCACCTTATGTATGATCCTTTTGTCTTGATCAAGTTTATTATGATGTGCCTATGTCAGATCTGCTGTTTACCGTTAAATTACATTTACATGATTAGACATGCAGATATCTATCTATCTATCTATATATATATATTTCTGCATATTCTTCTTCAATTCCCTTGTTTATGTGAAGGGCTTTATTTTGAGTTAAACTGATTTATTTTCTTTTTTTCCTTTTGCTTTCAGTCAGAGACATTACCAGTATCTGCTGAAGGCAGTACACTACAGCAAATGATTTGCTCCGATTTATAATTAAATGATATGATATGATTCAACTACAATTGATATTCTAAAATTCTCAATGTAATTCCTATAATTTCAGGCAACAATAAGACATTTTTTGTTTTAGATGTGTTGCCGAAAATCTGTGCATATGTTCTTTAAATGTAGTAAATATACATTTGAGAATAGCTTATTCCACTACTGGAAGGAACAGTTGAGAGTTGAGACATTCACGGTTCAAGCATAAATTTTGTGTTAGCTATAGACTGTGCAAGAATGTGGAGCCATGACCTCCAAGATGGCACTGCAGACCCAGATCCTGTAACATGCAGAAGAAAAGAAGGCAAATTAAGATGCATTTACTGGTTCAAAGTACTCTGAACGCCAGATACATAGAGGCAGAAAGCATTTAAGAAAGTCTGTGGAACTCACGCTTCTTCTTCTTCTTCTTCTTCTTCTCCTCCTCCTCTAACGCTCTCAACTCCATTGCTTGCCATTACAAGTAAATATGATTTAGTATTACACCATCAAAGAAACTTATTCCATGTTAATTTCTTTCTGGTTCTTGGTAAAATTTATCATTTTTACTGTTGTTTATATGGGTGCGCTAAATAAGTCAGGACTTTAGTGTTTGCAATGTGCATGTATAAAAATGGGGCAATGGATGGGTAAACATATTTGTTTCACCAATGATGTGTGAGGATCAGTTTCCAGAGGTCGGGGGATCAGTTCTCAACCCTTCCTGGATTCTATTTCTACTACTAGGCCGCAGTTGCCAATCCATGCAGCCACAACAACACACTTCAGCTAGAGCGAATTTTTTATTCAATAGTTTTTCCCAACAGCAACATTGACATTCTTTTTTAAATAGCAATTTTTAGGGGCACAGTTATGATCGAAGCACAAGAGCGTGATGAAGATAATGCACAAGAACATTATCATGAACATGTACAACCTAAGATATTATTTTTAGTGACTTTCCTGCAAGATCAAGGGATTCTTCTTCTGCGTTTACATGGTGTGATTTAGATGAGAGATGTAATACCAGTACTAGGACTAGTTCCACTAGTTCCTTGATTGTTTGAATACTTCTATGATCAGGTGAAGCTCATGCCATGTTTTCATATTTGGGTTATATTTTCTGTTCTTAAAAAGTTGTCCTGGTATTTCTTTGATTGAATTTGCGATTTGTCAATCTTTTCAGAGCAGAGTCTATCTTATTTATTGAATATTCTGCAATACTTGAGCTTTGCAAAGAGCTTCAATGAAAGGCAATCAGTGACTGTAAGTACATTTGAGAATGGTTCATAATCTACTTTTCCATGGCAATCTAGAAACCATTCTCTCTTTTGTTATTGCTTCATTCCCAAAAGCTTTGATCCATCACCATTAAAAACATGTCAGACATTGAGACATTAAACCTGAGAACTTGTTAACAGGGACATATGTAGCACTGAGGATGGATCTATGTCTCAAGATTATATTGTGCATGAGTTCCAAGTGCTGTAGAAGCAAAAGAGATGAGATGTTCATATTACACTACCAGAGGGTCACCACCATTGGTGTCATCATGGTCTTCATTGTTAAAAATCTGCTTATCAAAGTAAAAATTAGCCTTGTTATAAATACATCACTGGCTTTAATGGCAAAGATAACCTAATGAAGTTTGACTCCTTTGAGGGATTTCATTTGCTAACTCCTTTTTGACAAAGAAAAAGACTGTTTCTCCTTATCATATGTATATCTAATACTGCATATTGCAGAATCCGATGGTTGTGAATTTTTGCCAAGAAAATGTACTCAATGGTATTTCAGACTGTGTTTTGATAAATTACTTGAGTCAGTTTGAAGTAGACAATGGTTTTGTTGAGATATAATCTCCACCTTACATTTCTGCACTTATTTTGGTGTCCATCTCCGTAGACATGTTGAGGAGTAGGACCCGTTTCTATTTCTTGTTCTAAACGTGTCGTTGATACGTTGTGCAAGCACTTCCATGCTCTTCTAGGCATCCAAAACCTACCCTAGAAATCTGAGAGAGGATGACTTAGAAGGATTTTCACTTCATGTAAGTTCACCAAAATATGTATTACTTCAATTTGACTCACTAGTAATATGAATAAGTTGAAAGCGGGAAGACAAATATTGTTCATGCAGGGCCTGCATTTGGATATACCCCTCCGACTCACATTGCAAGAGCTAGTGAAATAGCTAGTGAAATAGGGTAGGGGAGTGTCTAGGAGAGCACCCTCTTCATGAGGAACAAGTGTCCTAAATGTGGCAGCAAGTTATGTTTGTGTGAGAGTTGTTTTTTTTTGGTCACCCTCTTCATAAGGAAAGAAAGTTTGATGTTGAGTCGGGTTGTTGATTTGTATTTGGTGGGGGGTTGTGTGTGGGTTTGTTTTTACTAACCTTTGTAGAGTTATTCAATGTTTCTTACACAAATATTTTGAATAATAGATAGTATTGTTTTGAGTGTAAGAGTCATTGGTTGACCCCACAACATAGCCTACTACCACACAGGAGAGAAGAAATGGAAATGCTATGAAGCTAGAGAATTCATTAGATGTGTAATGAAGCTATTAGAATATATGATTAGGAAACCCTTGTTATAAAGACAAGGATGAAACCTCAAACAAACTAAGATCATGACAAGTGTCTTAGTCATATGAGACGAGATACAAAATGTAAATGTGCTAAGTAGCTTAAATATGCAAGTGTAAATTGAGGATCCAATAAGAAACTAGTTATATAATAACCACGTTCACATTAAAACCTTCTTTAAGAGCAACTTAAGGAGTATGATAATATGTAAAGATATCTAGATGATAATGGGAAATGGCTACAAGGCCATGCTAGGTACTCATTGTATGCACCTTAAAATGGTCGCCTAGACTATGGGCCCCATTTATCATTTTATCATTTTATCAATTTCCTGAATCAATGCTTTGGAACATTTTCAATTCAAATCAATTTCCTTGATCAAATTGCAATTAATTCAATTAGTCAATTATTTCAATATTTCCTAAGGTTTGATCATTTTTATCTAAATAAAAGATTTAATTTTCTTTTTAATTAAATAAAATTTATCTTATTTAATTAAAAGATTTAATCTCCCTTTTAATTGAATAAAATTTATCTTATTTAATTAAAGTAAATTTCTCCCTTCTAATTAAATAAAATTTCTCTTATTTAATTAAATTCAATTTCTCCCATTTAATTAAATAAAATTCTTCTAATTTATTTAATTGAAAGAAAACCCCTCTTTTAATTAAATAAATAAAAATCCACACTTAAAGCATTTTATTTGATGAAAAAGGCAATAAATTAAATGAAAATTAAATAAAAATCCCTTTTTCATCACATCTTCCTAAGTGGTGGGATTTTTGCCTCTTAATCATAACCTTTGATTTTTGTCTCTTAATCTCAACCGTTCACTTTCCTTTAAAAGGAGACCTCTCCTTCTCATTTTCATATTAATTTTTTCATAGTATTGTTATGCTGCAGGTTTGGAGAGCAATCTTGGAGGAGGATTTGAGCATTCAAGCTTGGATATTGCAACTTCTCTCTTCTTGTCTTCTTCTTCTTCTTGCATTCATGGCTCCTCATGTAGATTAGATTCATATTTATTTTCATAGATTAAACTTGCATTTGTATTTTCTTTCATAGATTAATCATGCATTGTTATCATTTAGATTAATTTCCTTTCATGCATTGCAATAATATAGAGTAGATCTCATTTTCATGCATTTGAATCTCTCATTTCATGGTGTACTTGCATGGGCACTAACTAGGTCAATTTGAGGGCTTCCATTTCACACCTTTGCACTCCATGACTAGAGAGCTATGGATCGATATTTGAGGCCTCATTCTTGAGCAACCTTGGATGGAATGATTCATAGAAGTGTGTCAACATTTTCGCACACATTTTTTGTGCCCACTGTGGGGCAGAAGATTTGTTTTCTGTCTTTTTTAGCTATTTTCGTCAATTTTATTTTTGGATTTGAAATTTTTGTCTTTTCCATACTTGTTGTTTTTGTCTGCAGAGAAAGTTCGCGTGAGCTTTTTCGGGTCTTTGCGCAAGATTGTGCTGGATCTCATATTTTATCATGCGGCTCTGTGTACTTCATGCGGTGCGGCATTTTCTCGCACGAGATTCGACATCAGTGCTCTGATTTGACTGGTTTTTTGTTTTCTGTACTTTTTTACTGCCTATGCATTTTTTCGTGCGACTCTGTGTACTTCTTCGCGTGGCGCGACATTTCCTCACGCGAGATTCGACATCAGTGCTCTGATTTGACTGGTTTGCTATTTTTTGTACTTTTTTACTGCCTGTGCATTATGTCGCGCGGCTGTGCATTTTCTCGCGCGAGCTTTCTGTTTCCTCACGCGGCTCTATCACTTTCTCGTGCGATATTCCGTACCAGAGATTTTTTTTTCATTGCTATATTGATATATCTCTATTTTTTCGTGCTAAACGTCTAGAGTTGGAGAAACAAGCTTTAATGGAAATGGAAAGAAAAACCCTTCAAGAAGAGCAAGCTAGGCTCTTGGCTCGACAACTTCATGGTCCATTTAACCATATGCATATTAGTGGTGGGAACGGTTCCCCTCCATCTACTCCTCCTAGGACTCTAAGAAGTAGGAGACATTCAAGATCACCATCACGATCTCCTAGTCCTAGAGGAAGAAGAGTTTCTAGACATGATCATCATAGGAGACAAACTCCTC
>MU228124.1:2562607-2607616 GCA_018584345.1 Thuja plicata | reverse complement strand
GGACCCCTAGGAAGACCCCATGACCCCTTACGACCCATTTGAGTGCTCAAGTGTGTCCCAAGGGGTCTTAGGACCCTTTGGGACACACTTGAGCACTCAAATGAGTCGAAAGGGGTCATGGGGTCTTCCTAGGTGTCCTAGTATGCCTTATCATGTACTAGGATCCCTAGGAAGACCCCATGACCCCTTCCGACCAATTTGAATGCTCAAGTGTATCCCAAGGGGTCGACACACTTGAGCATTCAAATGGGTCGAAAGGGGTCATGGGGTCTTCCTACGGGTCCTAGTATGCCTTATCACATACTAGGACTCCTAGAAAGACCCCATGACCCCTCTCGACCCATTTGAGTGCTCAAGTGTGTCCCAAGGGGTCGTACATTTAAAACTATGATGTATGTATGTGTTCTTACATTTAAACACTTCAGAATTCCTCCACCCCACCAATGTGGGATAATTGTTTTGAAAAATTTTAAAGCTCACCTGTGCGCATGCTCAAAATTTTTTTTTATACACCTCCTCCGGTCAACACAACATTCCTTGGGTAAGGGGCCCACCAATGAGCCTCTTGGCTCTTTCTTTACAATTCTTACAAGCGTTGGTGTTTATAAACATTAAAAAAGTCCCTCACCCCACCAATGTGGGATATATTCTTTGACATTTTTAAAGTCTTTTAACCATGTTTAAGCCCAGGCTCTCCATCAAATGCGTAAATCTCCTTTACTACGTGGGATCCCTCCTCCAAATTTAAATTTGAAATTTTGATTGAAATTTTCTAAATCTTTTTTGCTAATTGTGTAGGTTCTTCCACCAATCTGCACTTCCATTGTCTGCGCAAGCTGCTTCCATGTGCAAGTCTTGGTTTATTTTAGCGCAGACTCTAATCACTGCATGGGCTTTGACACCTCCAACTTGCAATTTTCTTTTGAAGTTTATAAAGCCTTCATACCATGCGTGGGTCTAGGATCTCTATCCTACATAACCCTCTAAAGGCACTTGCCAAGCGCAACCCCTCCTCTCATGCTTGTGCATACTTCTACCTTGGTTTACACCTGCCATTTGCATTTGTTAGTTTTAAAACCATAGTCTACTTCCTGTGCAGCCTCTTGGCATACACACCTGCCACATTGTATTTTTCTGGTCTTTTTAATGAGTTTTGCATGCACAACACCTTTGTCTTTCACCTACCAAGTGTAATCTCTGTAGAAAGGTAAACACAATTGTTGCTTCCATTTGCATTGCAAACTACGCAGATCTCCATTTCATTCTCCCTTTAGCATTGTATCCTCTTGCATAGACTCTAATTGGTTTAAAAAAATATGCGCTGGCCTCTCCTTCTGATTTCTGCGGGCAGCTTGCCAATAGAATTTGCTTAAGGTTTTTTAATAGTTCTTTTCAATGCGTTGGTCTTCCTCCAGATTAATGCGCACGCTCCTTCTCAAAGAATTTATATGTTCTCCATTCGCAGGCTTGAAGTTTTAAAATCTTTTCAATTCCATGCGCTGTCTTCTTCCATCCAATGCGCAAGCCTAAAACATGCTGGCAAAGATTGAAAGACTGGCTCGACACCTGTTAAGTACATTTTCTTGGAAAGATTTTGAATCATGTTTTAACGCTCCCAACATTGCATTGGTAACATGAATGATGGAAATATTTGTAGACACTTTCATTAGATCCACCAAAATGTTTTCAGAGACTTTCAAAAACCTCTTCTACATATCCATTTTGGGCATATATTGTATCTAAATATTATCACTCTTTGAAATACGTTTCATTGAGGATTTTCTATCAAATGGTCATATGCCTACATCCATGCCTCCATATTTCAGTTAGAATGCTTAGAATCATCTTCAAATTTTGACCAACACATAGCCTACTATGCAATTGGATCATAAAACATTTGATTGGAAACCACAACAAATCAATCTTCTATACCTCTATAGACTAATCTCATAAATAACAACTGGCCTCTAGAACCAGCTTTAAAAACTGACTGAACGACCCCTTGCAAGTATGAGGACTGGAAAACCCACTCTTCTCCAACATCTAAGCATGATCAAAAATTAGATTGGCTTGAAATAATTAGGGCTACAAGATAATAACATTTAAAATGATCAATTTTAGTGATTTTGTAACAAAACACATCAAAACAAAATGCAAACCAACTTTAGATTCACTTCTGCAAAAATACCAAACCATGTCCTAAGGTTCTAAAACTTGGCCTACTTCTCTATTCATCAATAATGAGTATGCACACAAAAGGGATTCACCTGATTTAACTCCATGTGAAAGATGTAATTGATCAAACATGGTGATTCTAGAACACCGTGCAAGCACAAATGTCAAAATAACAAAAAGTGCATTTGGATTTGCCTTTGCAAAAATAGAAACCCATGCCTTAAGGCCCAACTATTGATCCTGGTGGTACACTTATATGCAAAGAGTATAAAACCGCAATCTTTATTTCAAAATAATTATGACATAGAAATTTACAACCCTTTGAAAATAACCACTCTGCAAAATTATTTCTGTCTAACACTGGTGATTTGCAGAAATTGCTTTTGGATTTGCTTTCACAAACCTATCAAATGAGACCCTTATAGTTTGGAACCTTGATCATGGACTCATTTTCACACAAGGAATATGGAAATTCAATCAGCTTTCTCTGATGATCAACTGGTCAACTGACACTAGTCTGCAAATTCATCACTTCAAAACTTTCTGGACTCAAACACAATAAAAATGTAGAAATTGGATTTGGAAAAGGCTGGGCAAAGTGGTCAAATGGATTGACCATGATCTGAAACTCTTCATGGAGGTACAATTCCATTTTTTCAATAAAGGGGAACATTTAATTCCTCATGTCCTTGAACTCAGTGCAACTTGTAAGACCTTAAAGAAGGACACTTCATAATTCTGCATTTTCACATTCAGATAAACTCAATAAATTGCAAATGGAAAGGCTTTGGTAAAATTATCAAATAAAATCATAGGGATCTACAAATGGGCATGGAGGTTCAATTTAATGTGTAAAAAATCTAGGAACAATCCTTACGTCATGCCTATTTATCTGGTCAAAGATATAAACCACCAAAGTGAGTCACTTGATAAAAACTTGGAACATGCACAAGTACAGAATGAGGTAATGACCTCCAAATGACTACCTCCAAAACAGATCAAAACTTAAATTTGAGGGTTGAAACCCACTATAATTTCTTTATGAAAGGTGCTAAACACTCTCTCCAAGAACTTTCTCAAGCCAAGCGTCGGGTCTCAATTTTCTTACACTCAAAGTAGGCCCTTTCAAAAGCATTTTTGGGGTAGTGACTTGTGCCTTAGAGAAAATTCTAAAATTAGTCACTCCAAAATTATCCAAAATTTTAGAGCTCCAATAGTGACTTTGATTGGGGATGTGTGCCCCCTGTGACCATGCAGAGAACTTAGAATCTCTTGGTATAGAAGACCAATCACAAAAATAAATTAAGTGTTTTCCTCTCTTCTCTTTCAAAACTGGGATCCTTATTGAAACATAGACACCACACACAACTGAAAGAAAAGTAATTGTACGAACACAACATTGCTTAAAAAAGGCTCAAAGCCCCAAAATTAAAATTAGTCTTTACCTCTATCAAATATATAATTTTCATCTCCATGGACTAAAGGTAAACTGAAATCACTACTTCCATTCATTAGATCAAACACAATGCTACTAATATTCAACACATTACATAAAAAATAAGCAGCACCCTTACTGTCATTAGGCATCGGGAAATCACAAAAGTACTGAACATGTTGATCATTATGAAATACAAGGCTGTGACATTCTTTAAAAATTTTAACCAGCCAAGAAGACATGGATTCCAACTCCATCACATAGCTGGAAACATGCTGAATTTCTTCAACACATGCTTGGATTTCAAAGGGAAATTTTTCAAATTTGACCTTATGTATATCACACAAGCACTCAAGTGAATCATGATGAACTACAACTTGTGACTTGAGATTTAGTTCATCCCAACAAACATCAACATGCTGGACTGGAAAAAGAAAAGACTCATTTTTTGTTTGATAGTTGACACACCCTTGCTGATTCATTTCAATATCTTTAAAAAATAATGCATCAACACTCTTTACATCCCATTCTTGCAAAAATGAGCATACCTTTGGCTGAAGAAAATAATTTGATGTAAAATATGAAACCTCTTTTAGCTTCACACAAAGCATTTCAAAATGTGGTTCCAATAAATCAGCAAGCAGTTCATTATACATATTCTCATCTTGGCACACATCTCCTTGATAGAAATCACTGCTATAGGAAATATTATCAGCATTAGTAGTTTTCTCTTGACAAAACATTGATTATGTACTATTAACAATATCACTGCTAACAATGTTAACATCAAATAGGCTAACATCCATTTATGATTCAAATGCAAAATTAGATTTAATCTCCATATCATAGGAGATACTTTCCTAAAAACTCTCATAAGCTGATTCATAGAAATCAGACATTGACTTACCAGCAGCAATTTCATTTTCATTTTCATTTTCATGGTCTAGAGGATCCATAATTTCAGATTTATGACTGAGACCATCCTCTACATTACCAAAATTATTTATGGAACCATCATGAATAGAAACACTATCCATTTGATAAGCTAGCATAATGTTATCTAAGGCTCGAAAATCACACATTGAAATACTTTCAAAAACACTTTGAGGTATCGTAGTCTCAGACTTTGGCTCATAAAAATCCTTATGCCTCTTAGAATCAACAAATTTACATGACAAGTCACAGGATGCAAGCATACAAATTGAAAAATCAATATTATCATCATTGTTAGCTGAAACAAAAGAATTCATCATTGTCTTAGAAAAATCAACATCTTCACAATCATTCCCAACATATAATAAGTCTTCATCCTCTTCACAAGGTTGCATATGAACCATCACTTTATCTTCACAAAGATCAGGGCCATTCTAGCACCATGAATCCTCTTCCTCAACCAATTCCTCACAAATATCTTCTTCGACATCCCTATGTGACAAAAACATGGTTTGAGAAAAACCTTCCTTATTGGAACCTGTAGACACCCAAAATTGGACAGGCTTGCGACTTGACATCAAAACCACTAATTTTCATCTATTAATTAATAGTTTTTTAATCGTTAATTAATCATCTATTTTCCTCTAAATTCATTCCCCAAATCATCTAATCAAATTCCCAAAATTAATTAAATAATTAATTTTATTTAATTAATTAACCTTAATTGATTAATTACTATTAATTAATTAATTAAATTCAATTTCCCATAGTTTAAATTCAAATATTTAAACTTACTAATTAAATTCTTCTAATTAAATTAATTTAATTTCATCAAATAAAGCAATTCTAAATTTAAAAAAATTCAATTATCTCACATGTTGAAAACTTTATTTAAATAAAAGAATTAAATATTCATTTATCTTCAAAGAGATAACTCCAATCAGATCAAATGGGTTACTCCACCCATCTCTCCAGTTCACATGGGTAACTCCACCCACCTCTTCAGTTCTAAAAGGTAACTCACAATTAGCTCTTCAGTCAACCAAACTCTATCTCCTCTTTACCAATTGAAGAGGTGGAGTTTACTGAGGGCTTCTCTAGTTCCTTTTAATCTCAACCGTTCATCTCCCTATCTCCGATATTGATCTCAACCGTTCATATCATCCCCAATTCCTATATAATAAACCCTCCATACCCATTTGAAGGATCCAGGATTTCAAGCTCTCGTGCGCCATTACTCTGTCAGTTTGGTTCTAGCATTCAAGCCATCTTGTAATCACACACCCATTTCAATTATCATATTCTCGATGCTTCTCAAGTCATAGACACTGCCCACACCAATACTGAGCATCAAAAATAACGTTTTAGAAGGAGTAGAGAGAGGCAATAGAAGCTTCAAGCACTTTGGGGTTTGTATTCATTTATTTTCCTTTCTTTGCTTGTACATTTTATTGGTTAGGTTTCAAGTTATTCATTTTTGGTAGCTTTGTGTATTTGATTTCTATCATTGTAAACCGTTGCTACTAACCCCTGCCTTTGGAAAGCTTGGGAATCATGAATCACGAAAGAGGAGGCGTACATTTTGGTGAATCCGACGTGAATCAAATAGTACAAATATTTCTTGCAGGCAACATACAGAACCAATCATCCGTGGCCATACGGTTGCAGACCTAAGATTTCATCATTTTCTCGATATCCATGTTATTTTGCAATTGCTTCTATTTTACCGCAATCGACAAAATTGTGTCATAATTGACTGGTTTAATACCACAATTGATTGCAGGCTTTCACAACCTTATTCTGTTGTCTTCTGTCTTTCTATCTTCTGGTATTTTTGCCGCAATTGATTGTATTTGACCACAGTTACCTATTGTTTGTCATAATTGCCTATATTTTACTGCAATTTCCTGATCTATGCCGCAATCGAACGCATCTTGCTGCAGAGGAAAGTTATTTGCCGCAATCGCCAATATTCTACTGCAATTGACTAGATATTGCAACAATTGAACAAACAATACTGCAATCAACTCAAAGCCACTTTTTTGTCTATTTTTCTTGGTTTCCATGCAGAGCTGGCTGACAGTGAATGAAAAAGAAGGTAATCAGATGCATACCAAGTGCTAGAGCATTAAGTGCTACAAGAAGGAGAACCGTCAACTATCGGTCACAACAAAGGGCTATTCTCACAATCACAACTGAAGATCAAAGTGAAGTATACACGAGGTACATTGATTTAATTAAGAGATTCATAGGTAAGTATAAAGTCACCATTAATTTTAGCAATCTCAATAATACTGGAGTTTTCAGATATTCTATTGTTTTGGATTGAAATATTTCATTCCTGGAGATACTAAACACTTTCTTTGACAGGTACAAATCGAGGAGGCAAGATAACAATACAACTTAAAATTTATTCACTTGTTGATTTGGATTTAAAAAGAACAGTGTTTTTCACACATCTCACATCTCACATTTCAGATTTGGGCTTAAAATTGACGTGGGGACTAAAATTGAACAAGGCAAAGACTCTCTCGATTTGGTGCATTAAAATTGAACAAGCAATCAAAACCTACTTTTTGGGCTTAAAACTGAACACTTGTTCTTGTATGGTGGTGTAGCTTAGTTCACATTTCAAACTTTTAGAGCTTAATCGATTTACCTTGTGTCTTGAGTTTTGGGTGCACTTGCACAATCTGTTAGATTAATAACCTTTATACTTTTTTTTAGAAAGGCATGTCTGAGGGATTCTCTTCTTCCTTGGAGAATGACCTTAAACTGATAATCCTTTCGATCGATATATAAACAAGGCACAGACCAAAGTTCTGTCTTATCTAGCCAAGCTCGGGTGAGGTGTGTTGATGACAGTCTAGATCAGGTGAATATCCCTAAGGAGTCAGCATGGTCAACTAGGCTTTTAAGTGAGTCACACATGTACAAACCAATTGGATAGATGCCACGGACCCTTACTACAATCTTGTTAATTAGAGGCCAACCTGATCTACCTCCGAACAGATACCTTATTATAGTGCAAGTGGTTGCAAAATTTCCCCCCAAGATTCCCAACATATGTGTCCCACGATATTTATGTAGTGAAAGAGATCTTCACTTCACGGAAACAATACTTGGAAATGACAAAAACATGGGCACCTATGTCGTGAACCTTCGTGTCCTAGTAGTGTGACAATTGTTGTGTGGGCTAACAGAAATTCAAGCAATGGGCCTATAACATTGTATCCTGAAGCCATTGACCTAGATTAATCTGATTGTTCATTGTTGAGACCTCGTGATAACCTTGCAACTTGAAAAAGTTGTAGAACATACACATTGTTAGTCTTCATTCTTAAAAAACATAGTGTCTATTGTGGTTGTTCTTTGATCAATTTCTAAAAAATGCAAAACAAACATCCAAACTGTCAAAATGAGTCAAATGTGTTAAAGTCTAGGGTTGTCAACATCAACTATCTTGCAAATCAGAAGCCTTGTTCTAGAAAATCAAAATTGTCAGACAATGATACCTATCCTCTAGTCTTTTTTGAGACTATTTCCATTTTACCGCAATTGCCCGCATTTTGCCGCAATTGATGAAAGTTTGCCGTAGTTAACTTGTTTATTACCATAATTGACCTATTTATTACCACAATCAGTGATAAAATACCGCAATCAACCATTCACTTTGCCGTAATTGGTGGAGTTGTGTTGCAGTTGACCAGAGATAGTTTACACCTATTTTGACCTAAAACCTTGAAAGTACTCTTCATTTTGTGTCAAAGACTAGTGTCTATCCTAGAAAAATGAGAACATTATGTAAATCTCTAAACATTAAAGATCATCCCTTCTCTGAAAAGCACAATTATTGTCTAAAACATTGTTAGTTTAAAATCTTAGACTCAAAATATCTTGATCTCATCATATCAAACATCATCATTATCTCTATCAAGTGACTTTGTCCCAGGCAAAGGTCGACAAATCTTATCTTTTACATCATCACAACTTTGAGATCAAGATAAATCAACATCTATCCTTAGAATTACCCTTGTCCAAAACATAACTCAGACTTCCTTAGAAAGGTTATCCTTTTTTGTTTGCTTTATATCACTTGTTTTAGTTACAAAATCTGGACCACACTATGTCTCAAACAACTCATGGAGGACCTTACACAAGGTTGAAGGATAGAACACAACCTGATGAGTCATATATCAATAGATTCCCTGCTTGGAAAATAGAGCAAGAGGACAATCCTTTTGTAAATACCAGTTCTTCTTTATTCATTGAACAACCCCATGGGTCAGCTTTTTTCCAAAATTTCACAGAACAGGAGATTGAAGATATTGGGAAAGATGCTTATTCCACACAAGTAGTTGACATTGTTGTAGAGAGGAATACTGAATGTTACTTAGTCATGCTGATAAAGAAGGGAGTCAAACTCCCTGTTGAATTCAGTGTGTCGACCATATGGCTTGAAAACACTCTCGTAGGTCAAAACACTACTCAGTCCTCTCAGATACTACCTGTTGTTTCTCAAATCTTCCCACCATTGAAAACACCCACATTGGCACAGATGATACCCAATCAAACCAATTGCACAAACCAAGCAAGCACATCTTCCACTCAAAGCATGACAGGCTCGCAACTAAGTGTACCCATGGTCACTAGTGTGCCTCCAGCTTTGGTTTCATGGCCTGGACAATAAATCTCTCATGTTATGCCTTCCATCCCACCAAATAGAAAATGTTCTAAAACTATGTTGCTATGCAGTAAATTCCTACTGGTCTTGGGATCAACACATCATTCCTGCAGGGATCCTTCTCTGCAGGTATGACTTACAGTCAATGCCCACCCAAGGCTACAACTTTTCCCAGTAAAAAATCAATCCAACCCTAGCAACAACAACCCCAATTTTAGTTTCCATAATTCCAACCTCAGCAACAAAAACCCTAGCTTCAGTTTCCACAAATCCAACCCCAAAAACAACAACCCTAGCTTCAGTTGCCATGATTCTAACCTCACCGGCAACAACAACCCCAGCCTTAGCAGCAGCAATATCAACCCCAGCAGTATCAACCATAGTTTCAATAACAACAACATTCCCAATCCGAACAACAAACACATCAAAACCCACCATGGGCTACTCATGTGCCCCCATTTCAAAATCATGTGGTGGGAAATCAATATCAAGTCCCAAGGATGAGGTCATATGTTCCTACTCAAGGGACATAGAGGCGCAGCCTCATACCTACTACAACACAGAGGAATATCATCACACATCAGCCTCAGTATCTAACAGACATGTTGATGCAACAAATGCAAACCCTTCAAACCCAAATGATGGATATACAAAATTAGGTGCAAACTAAATCCTACACCATAAAGGATTTATACCCATACCCCTTTGACCACGCTCTTTGCATGTCTCCATTACACACTCACTTCTCGGTACCAAAATTTGACAAATATAGGGGCAATACCAACCCTATTGAACATATCCAATAGTTTCTTGCTAGTTGCGTCAAAGTTGCACATGATGA
The DNA here is from genome assembly GCA_018584345.1 of Thuja plicata. Taxonomy (NCBI): domain Eukaryota; kingdom Viridiplantae; phylum Streptophyta; class Pinopsida; order Cupressales; family Cupressaceae; genus Thuja; species Thuja plicata. Next base: position 2,597,548 of record MU228124.1, on the reverse strand, counting down.
GACATATTTAATGCGATTGTTCCCACAAAGCTTAGTCAGACCAGCAATGGAATGGTTCTCACATTTACCTCATTGCATTCAGTCTTTGGGTGAACTGGTTAAAAATTCCATCGCTCACTTCCATCATAACATCGAGCACAAGGTCAGTATCAAGGACCTTTGTGATATCAAATAGAAGGATGGAGTTTGTTTTGAGAAATTCCTATAGAGATGGAGGAATATTGCAAACCGAATAACGTATGATGTGCCAGAACAATACCTAATAGTTATGTTTGTTGACAATCTGATTCTAGACATGTCATTCACAACAGAATTGCAGTTAGCTCCAAACTTCACACAACTCAGAATTGTGAGAAGAACTTAGTCAAACGAGGAATCCTTGCAGATCCAACCCAAAAAAATACAAACAAAAATTCAACAGACAAAACTAAGTGGTGGAACAAAAACAAAAATGTCACTAACAATGGTGTCATTGATATGAAGATAGTTAACTATGCACAAGACAAAGTGTCACTACAAGGTGCACTTGTGGCCAACCAACAACCCATAGGGCCCACTCAACAAGCATACTCTCAAAACCAACCTCTTCCTGTCCAAGCAGCTGCTGTCTCAAATTGTCAACAACAGACTCAACGCAAACCATGATTTAAATTCCAGTAATGACATTTCACACCATTAGGAGAGCCGATAGAATCATCTTTACAAAATTTGATACAATCCAACACTATCACTCTCTTGGAAATCAAGTAATTTGAACAAGGTACAAACAAACCAAGGTGGTATAATGATAATGAATTCTGCGAGTTTCATTAGGTGAAAGGACACAAAAAACCTAACTGTTACCGATTGAAACATGCTATCGAAGATATGATTGACATAGGGGTCATTGATGTAACAAATACCCAAGCCAAAGGAGCAACTGATCACACTATATTCAATAATACATTTCATGATCACAACAAAGGGAAAGCCTTTGGGTTTGGTAGATCATCCAAACAGGTCATCTATACATATGCCAACAATGATAATGTTATCAATCGCCTCAATCCTTTAGATAGACATGTGGCTACGATCACTATCAAAGACCAAGGTAACAAATGTGTTGTAACCATGCGCCATACTAGATTTGTCTTGTAGGGAGTACCACCTCATCTACTATATCTGCCAATCCTAATATAACCCCAGATCCAATGCCAAGCCTAGTGGATCAACTAAAGTGCACACCTGCCCAGATCTCCATGTTTGACCTATTGCGCATATCTCTACAACATAAACTGACACTTGACCAAGCCCTTCAGAATGCAGCTGTCCCAAGGGACATAACACCTAAGAGATTCCAAACAATGGTTAACCATATAGCTACTAAAAAACATGCAACATTCATAGACCGTGATGCACTGCCACATAAACCCTTGCATAATGATCCGTTGCACTTACTAGTCTAGTTCCAGAAAAGTGCTATCCGTAGAGTCCTTGTTGATGGTGGGGCTAGATTAAACATCTATACTCTAAAGTTAATCTAGAAATTAGGCTATTCAGAATCAAGCATTGATGTCACAAGGAGGTTAAATATCAGAGCTTACGACAAAGAGGAAAGATCCTCTAAAGGTATTATCATTCTACCTGTCTGTATTGGTCTAGTGGTCAAGAACACTCCCTTCCAGATCCTAGATCTTGAGTTGGGATACAAGATGTTACTAGGGAGACCATGGATACATGAAATTTAAGCCGTACCTTCAACATACCATCAATGCATCAAGTTCCCACACCAGGGAGAAGAAATCATCATAGAGGGAGATCCCAATCCTTTCAAATACTGTAATGCGGTCCAAATCAGCACTGACAACCAAGTACCCTCAAACCAAGATGCAAGCATCTCATCCTCTTCAGATTCAAATCCTAAGGATGTCACACAGAAAGCGGGAAAAATATCCATTGCTGACAAGGGTTGTGGTGAATACAGCTATGAGGAAGCATTCACTATCATGAACATGCCTCATAGCCCAAGAACATATGGCATGCCACAACCAGTTATTATAATAGAAACTCTAGAGCTTGTTCTATTTAGATGTCCACCCACAACTTTTTTTAGATGGGGAGAGATTGCAGAAGAAAATCCATTTGAACAAGAGATTGCAGAAGAAAAGCCATTTGAACAAGATATTAGTACATGGTTGTACAAAGATCCACAAGAGACACTTTGACAACCCCTACCCCTATCAACCTATGGAAATGGTTATACAATGTTACAAAGATTTGGGTATGATGTTACAACTGGTCTGGGGTTTAGACAACAAGGCTTAATTGAACTGTCTCTCCCACCAACTCAGAGAAACAAAAGAGGGTTAGGCTATGGGAAACAAAGAACCAGCCCTATAATCCAAGACATCTTAGTTGATTAGGAACGAATAGTAGAGATGCATCGGGGGAAAAACTCAGAACATATCTTAATAAGAAACATACTGCAACAATTGTTGCCCACCGAAGAGGGAACCTCTCAAACCCAAATAAACCTCAACATAGCCATCGATGATAACAAAGGAAGTGCGACATCTAACAAGCATTCTATCAAAACTGACTCTCACGAGTACTAGTGGAGATCCCTTCATGAATTTGAACCATCGATCCTAGATTATTCCCCTCAGTTAGCCACCACCATAAACCTTGACGAGTTATTTGACCAATTATCCATTGACGACCAACCTTGCATACATAAACATGTCATTCTCCATTCTTCAAGTGATGCGTCCACATCATAGTCTAGGTTTTTCAGAACCCTATCCGAAGTCCCTTTCAACCAAATAGAGTCAAACCAAAATGAGGGCCTATGTCTTGTACACTTGGAACTAATAGAGTGGGATCAACAAGGACAACCTAATATGGATGTTTTTAACAATGATGAGGCCATTGTAGACTTCATGGGACTTAGAGAGGGAATTCCATCAGGAGACCATAAAGCAGGTTTCTCCATTAACCTCGACAGATCAACATACTTTGGGGAGGAAGCCCCTCTTTCTAGTCATCAAAACAAATCAAAAAATAAAAAATAATCGTCAGTAAGTGAAAACTGAAAGGCGCTTACTGACACAAAAAATGATAAAAATATAAAACAAGACGTATCTTCTAGTGAAAACCCCACTGAGGCGCTAGAAGATGGAAAGAAGGAACTCCTCCCTTAACAGAGGGGAAATTGACATTACTAGCATAAGAAATAGAGGAAGTCAACTTGGGAGATGACAAGAACCCAAAGAACATCTACTTAACAAAATCACTCACCCTAGAGGAGAGAGAACAGTTCATTAGTTTATTCAAGGAAAGAATGATCAATTTTGCATGGTCCTACTTAGATATGCCAGGATTAGATCCAAAGCTGGTACTACATCATCTCTCATTGCTACCCAATGCCAAACCTGTCAAACAGAAGCTAAGAAAGATGCATCCCCATGTTGCATTACTAGTCAAGGTAGAATTGAAAAAGCTCCTGGATGCCAAGTTCATAAGATCAATCCCATACATAGACTGGATATCTAACTTGGTACTAGTTAAAAAGAACAGTGGTTAGATACAGATTTGCACAGACTTTAGAGATCTCAACATAGCTTCTCCCAAAGATGATTTTCCCTTGCCTAACAGTGATATGATAGTAGATCTGACTGTTGGGCATCAAAATCTATCACTCATGGATGGCTTTTTAGGGTATAATCAGATAAGGATCGCTCCAGAGAACCAACACAAAATAGATTTCACATGTCCTTGGAGCACATATTGTTGGAATGTCATGCCGTTTGGTCTAAAAATGCTGGAGAAACATATCAAAGGGCCATGAAAACTATCTTTCATGATCTCATCCACAAAAAAATGGAAGACTATGTGGACAACATACTAGCCAAATCAATGCTTCGCAAGGATCATCTACAAGTATTGGGACCAATATTTGACAGAATGCAGGAATACAAAGTCTATTTAAACCCAAAGAAATATGTATTCAAGGACACAACAGGAAAGCTACTAGGGTTCATAGTGTCACACAGGGGCATTGAAGTAGACCTAGAGAAATTCAAAGCAATATTGGACATGCCACCAACGTCAAACCTAAGACAACTAAGGGGGTTACAAGGAAGGCTCCAATCAATCAGGTGCTTCATAGCTCGTCTAGCAGACAAGTGCCACCCATTCCAACATCTACTGCACAAAGACATCAAATTCATATGGACAGAGCAATGCAAACAAGCATTCCAAATATTCAAGGACTACCTCCTCAAGTCTCCTATATTGGTACCACTAGTCCAAGGTAGACCGTAGCTTCTGTATATCTCAGCAACAAAATCAGTATTAGGTGTACTCTTGGCACAACATGATGACATAGGTAAAGAAAGATCCATCTACTATCTAAGAAGAATATTGGTAGGATACGAGCTCTACTATACGCCAATTGAAAAATCATGCCATGCAGTTGTCTTCGCTTCCCAAAAGCTGAGACATTATATGTTGAGTCACCAAACAAATTTGATAGCACATATTGATCCTTTAAAGTACCTCCTAAGCAAAGCAGCACTCACCAGATGACTTGCAAAGTGGGTAATTATCTTAAGGGAGTTTGACATTGAGTACATAGACATAAAGGCCATCAAAGGGCAAGTGATTGTGGATCAATTAGTAGAGGCTCCTATTCAGGATCATTAGAATATCATTTCTGACTTTCCCGATGAATCTATTATGACACTACAACCAACGATTGAGGTATGGCAACTATACTTTGATGGGTCATGCATGAACCATGGTGCAGGGGTAGGAATAGTGCTTGTCACTCCAAATAATGATACGATTCCAAAATATTTTAGACTCAACTTCTCCTACACAAACAACATAGCAAAATATGAAGCATCGGTCATCGGTTTAAAGATAGCAATTCAATGGAGAATCAAGAACCTTAAGGTCTATGGAGATTCATAGTTGGTCATTAGCCAAGTCAACAATGATTATATGAAAAAAGATGAGAAGCTAATACCATACAAAGCATAGAAGGAAAGATTGCACACTAAGTTCCAATACATCTTCTTCGAGCAAATACCATAAGCTCAGGACAAAGCTGTAGATGCAATGGCTACCATAGCATCACTGATCGATATGCTAGAAAATGAAACATGATTCCATTTTCTAGTGGAACAACTCATGGTGCCATCACATCAAGCATCCATCACAGAATCAACATGCATCCTTGTTGGTCCTGAAACCCCATGGTACCGAGATGTATATAATTACCTCCAAAATAGTGTCTTACCTCCCAACTTGTCTAGAAACTAGAGAAAGTCCCTCATCTACCAAGCCTCTAGGTATACCATCCTCTCAACTACTCTATATAGACAAAGTCTAGACAGAATGCTACTATGATGTCTCACTTCCATAGAGTCCCAGAGAGCTATGTATGAGGTACATGAAGGAATTTTTGGAACCCACAGAGGTGGCAACAACTTAGCTAAGAAGATCATCCGCATGGGATACTACTAGCCCACTATAGAGACAGATGCAAACAAATATGTACAAAGGTGTAGGCAATGTCAGATTCATGGAGACCTCATCCATGCACCAACCCAAGAACTAAATCCTATCACATCACCACTACCATTTTCTATGTGGGGATTTGACCTAGTGGGCAAGATTACACCTTCTTCAACAAATATACACAAATACATTATAGAAAAAATAAAGTACTTCACTAAGTGGGTAGAAGAAATTCCCCTCACTTACATAACTAGAAAGTAGATATCAATGTTCATGCTTAACCACATCATCTGTCAATACAGGATCCCTCAAACCATCCTGACAGATCATGGTATGCCTTTCCAAAACAAAGTTGTTGAAGAGCTATGTGAACAGTTCAAAATCAAACAAGGCTTCTCTTCATTTTATTATCCTTAAGGGAATGGTCAAGCCGAAGCTACAAACAAAATGATTTTAAAAATCTTGAAGAAAATAGTGAACAAATCAGGATGAGACTAGCATTTATAGCTTAGTCCTGCATTATGGGCATACAGAACTAGCATGAGAACACCTACAGGAGAAACTCCTTTCTCCCTAGTATATGGATCAGAGGTGGTTCTACCCCTCAAAGTGGAAATCCCATCCCTAAGGATATCACTAAAGAACCTGATATCAGATGAAGACTACAGAGTAGCAAGGCTCAATGAACTGGAGTTACTAGATGAAAGAAGACAACATGCATTGAATCACTTACAAGGCTATCGAAATCGCCTTAGAAGGAGCTATCATAAGAAGGTGAGGTCATGAAAATTTGAGGTAGGAGACCTTGTCCTCATGGAAAATCAAAAGAACCAATCAGAAAGAGTGAAACCAGGAAAGTTCAAGCCTAACTAGCTAGGACCATATGTCATTCTCAGCTCTACCCAGAGTGGGGCATACCAACTGGCAACACCAGAAGGAGATCACCTCCCTGGATACATCAACAACATGAACCTCAAGAGGTTCTATGCTTGAGGTCTCAATGGTTAAGGCACCTATCTACATATATAGAAAATACCAAAAAAAAATCAAAAAATACAAAATGTTACCTTGGTGAAAAACTGGCAATCAGGCGCCTTGGCGACAACAAAAAAAAAATCAAAAAAATCAAAAAGTAAAGAGAAAAAAAAAATTTTTCTCAGTGAAAAGCTGGAAAATAGGCGCTATTGTAGGTACCTTGGTGAAAACCTGGAAAACATGCGCCAAGTGTTCAAATCCAGCTTCACCATCAATGAACTCCAAAATCCAAGGCTTGAGCATATTTCAAATGTAAGACTGACTACCCAAGCTGTATCCAAAAGCACAAACCCCTCTGAGAACCAAAATTATCCATGGTTACTACTGGTTTACCAGACTAAGGGGTGATTCTAAAATGTCCTGAAAAAATCTCTACAAATCGGAAAACTCATCAAAAATCCTAAAAAGATAAAAAAATCCTAAGAAAATCAATCTTCATAAAAAACACTAAAAAAATTGCAAAATCCCAAGAAATAAATCCAACTCAGTTATCAAGAGAGAAAAGGGTGATCACACCCAGTCAATCAATGTCACAATCATGAACTTTGCGAATCAACATTGGGCCCATATGACATAGCTTTATCAATCTATCAAATCTATCGGCAAGCAAACTGGCAAACAAGCTAATCTATCAATTGTCACAATCATGAGCTTTGCGAATCAACATTGGGCCCATCTAACACAGCCTGATTTGCCATCCAAATTGATCACATCAATCAAATCCTATCAATCATCGTACACAGTGATGTGTACACTCAAAACCAGATAGGTCAGTCTTATATGAGTCATCTATTACTGAAACTAGAGACACTTAAGCAATCAAGCCAATCAAGCCTATCAAAAGAGTCGAGCCAATCAAGAGAATCTACTAAATCAAGGAACAATAAAAAATGTTGACTAGGTTAGTCGGTTGGTCAGATGTCAGTCTATATTTTGCTATTATGTTCTTACGCTACTCCAGGATCCACCAAGTGAGGAGAGTAGCTATGATCGATCATGAATTATTTTCTTTGATTGCTGTCTGTTGAATGTTCACTTTAATTTCAAGGCCATGATGGTTTAGGATAAATGCAGTAGGCGCTATCACTTATCTGGCATCCACGCAGTTCTACGATCTAAGCTTAACCTTGAGAAAGAATTGGACATTCCTTCTCTTTTATCTGCTTGTTTATTTACCAAATAGAATCAAGAGATCACGGTGCTATTCAGATGGACTTTGGGTGCGTTGGATTTCTATCTTGGTTTCTATGGTATTTTCTTTTTCGCAATCAAGATCTCACAATGCTATCCAGATAGACTGTAGGTGCATAGGAGTTTTATCTTGTTTGCTTTGCTCTTTTCTTTACAGAATCAAGAGCTTACGTTGTTATCCATATGGACTCTGGGTGCATAGGAGTTCTATCTTGGTTTCCTTTATTTGGTTTATTCAGAGGGAAAAGCAGTATCCAAATGGTCAATATCTGGGTGCTTTTGGCTCTCTTTCTTTTCAAACAGGGAACATAGCTGAACCCAGATGGTCAATATTTGGGTGCACTAAGTTCTCTTTCTATTCAATCTCTCTACTCCTTCCGATTATCAAGAGGTCATGGCGGTAGCTAGATGGTATGTGATCTGGATGCGTTGGGCACACTTCAAAATTTCATAAAAAAGATTCAATGATGACAAATATTGGAAACATGGGCAGTGACTTGGGACACTCATCCTTTCTATCAATTCATATCTATCAAAAAATCAAAAAAAATCTATTCTATCATTCCATATCTATCAAATCAATACCAGAGAGCATACTTCTAAAACTAACTTCCTTCTAACTAACACATGCATTACTCAGATATTTTGCACATAATAGATTGCATTCATTCCATTTAAGTGTATCATAAAAAAACGAAAAAAAAACATCGCAGTTGTATACATGGTAAATCATAAATAACATACATCCATAAGCATCTCATATAAACATGCATTTCATTTCCACCATCATGCATAAACATGTCAGTATCATAGGAAAATTAAATCATCCATCTACGAGTCTGCATAATAGAATTGCATTGCATGAAGCATTTCAACATCTAAACATAATCATGTAGAAACAATACATATAACAAGTAAATAAATAGATGCATCTCATATAATCCAAATATCTGAGTACAATGAATGGTTGCAAGTCTGAACACAAGGAGGTAACCAACATATATATCAATATATATCAGTGTGTCAAGATACAATAATGGATAAAGCCTTAGAGTATATCAAAGGAACATCACTACAAAAATGGAACATGATACAAAAGAGGAAATGGAATCGAATCAGCATGTACTACCCCCACCCTTTCCGCCATGTGTATGAGGGGGTGGCATATCAGACGCATGTCTCTGTGAGGAGCTCGGAGCACCAACATCACTACTCTATGACCTTTGCACCCTAGTGGATCTTTGTGAGGCTGTATAACTGGGAACCCTCTTCTCTACAGGAACAACGCCCTCATAATGGTGCTGCCAATACTCAATCTCTCTCTGAGCATCACGCCCAAATCTATAGTATCAGTCCAAAAAATCTTGATGTGAGGCATCCTAAACACTATCAATGAAAGCTCTAACCTCTGCTCAAGCCTATCTCTCTCTAACCTCCACTACAATCTTCCTGGCCTCATCTGTTGTAACCCTAGCCTCCAAAGTGGAAGCATGGGCATCAAAAAAAGAAAGTCTAGCCTATAAATTAGAAAATTGCTAAGTGAGTCTCTCTAGATCAAAAGGATCTACATCCATCCCTACCATGGCCAAATCCATGTCCCCCTCCTCAGCTCTATCACCCAATCCCTCATCACCCCTCCCCCTCACCATCCAAGAATCCTCACTCTCAGAACTCTCACCAATACTGTTGCATGTACTACCACTGCCAGAGGAGTAACTTGAACCTGCACTCTCTGCATCCAAGGCATCAATGTCTATATCACCTATCTCAACATCCACATCCTCCACAATCACCCTATCCTCCTCACTCGGAGCCAAAACAACACCAGTATGCCAACGTACTCTCCACACTAACTAAGGTGACCCCTCCTCCATTGCCTCCTCATCCTCCAACACAACACTCAACCCAACCCTCTGAGTACTGGTTCAGCCACCTCTTATCCTCACCCTCCCACCAGCAACCCCAGGACCAAGATCATCTCCACCATCATCTCCCCTCCCTCATCCTCTATCTCAACCTCCATCTCGAACTCCATCTTGGCACCCATCCCTACCTCTATCTCAGCCTCCAACCCTACCTCTATCTCGGCCACCATCTCTCCCTCTGTCTCACACCTTGCCTCATCGTACTTGACGATGCCTTCTCATGATAGTCCTAGCAACAAGATGAGAAACATCTGTAAGTGAAACTAGCCGGGTCTGTGCCCAATGAGCATCATAGTGAGGAGTGGTGCTTGTAAAAGATCAAATCCAAATATCTGTACCACATCAGATGAAGAAACCAGTATATAAGAGCAGATAGACTAAGAAAGAAATAAGGGAATTACACAAACATATCATTGCACAAACATACCTAGATCTACAGTGGCAGACCACCATGTCCAAGCAAGTGGAAGTAAGCCTACAAACTCAGTCTGCATAGCATCTAATGAAATGACACCACCCCAGACCGCAGTGTCTCTCAATCTATGAGAAAAATAGGCATATGTGTCAGACACATCCTATTGCTCCCTGAACTATCGCAACACCCTGTCGGTGTTGTGAAAATCAATCATATGTATATGGTTAGTCACACGACCAATCAGGTATCTCCGCTGATGGAAAAAAGGAAGATGGATATCCTCTCCATCCCACACAGGGCACTCTTTATATGGTCTCCAAATGAAATAGGGAATCATATCCAACTACTATTGCCAGTACATAAAATGACCCATGTGGGTTTGAACAATGGCTCCATCATACATGAATACATAAGGCCTGTCTACAAGCAAATCACGAGTACCAATGGGGCAGCACACAACAATGTACTCCCACGCCCATATCTGTAAGAGGGTAGCATCACAGCCGAGCGACTTACCATTAAGGTAAGCCACGTAAAACATATGGTAGTGCATATGAGCCAGTATACATGGCCCCCAAGCATAAATAGTATGATCACAGACCATACTCTGCAATATGAAACCAAAACCAACAGAGAATCTGCGCTGGCAATGATCACGGCATAAGATGCCACATATCAAACTACCTAGTAAGGTAGACAACCTATCAAGCCCTAAGCCAAATCGGGACCATGGAATATCATATGCACTGGATAACCCAAGCTAATCCCGGGGCAATCCAGACAAGTCAGTCAAAGAAACAATACCAGGACGGGTGGCATACTCGACAAGTGCACCCTGGATAGGAAGCTGAAGGATGTGGTACACATCCTACAAAGTAACAGTACACTCTCCTATGGGTAACCAGAAAGTGCATGTCTCCAAATGCCATCGCTCTACAAGAGCTAAGATTAGACCCTTGTTGGTCATGATCTCTGACATGTAACAGATCCAATATAAACCTAAGTCCCTAAGAACTAACCTCTCATCCTCAGAGAGTTGGAAGCTGTATACAAGTCTCATTGGTATAGACTCTCAGCAGTGCAAAATCCTCCTAGTGAACTTCACACAGCAATATATCAGTATCAGTCATAGAGGGAAGTGATAAAAACTAGAATAAGCAGAAATGAGAAAAGGAAATCAGGCAAACAATTACAAACAAGCAATTGCGATAATAAACCCTACATATGTGGTATTGTTATGCAATTATGAAAAACAACAGTCAATTGCAGCAAATAAAATGCAATCACGGCATGCAAACAAGGCAAGTGCAGAACTCTTATCAATTGTGGCACAAAGATGGCAATTGCGGTATTCAAACTACAATTGCGGCAAAACCGCAGGCAATTGCGGTAACTAATGCATATGGCTAGAAAACAAAAAAATTCAAAGTAATAAATACATGCATTAATGACAGGCAAATCAAGAATACTCATCTGATGTCCTGCACCAGTTGGCCTCTGATATGTTTGGACTCGGTTGGATATGTGTGTGACTCCAGGTAAGGCCACCATCGCATGAAAACAAGAGGAAAAACAAAGAAAACTAAGAACAAACTCACCAAGAATTCAAGAGCTCCAAGAAGGCAATGTGACAAATGAATGACTCTCTTGGCTATTTATAGCAATTTCCAGAAACCCTAATTTCTCTAGGAAGTCCAATTTTCCTTCCCGGTCCCTAAAAACTTCGACAGTCAAAATCAAAGGAAATATAAAGCATTTTTTAAATCAGTCAGCTACCCATATTCAAATATGGTAGTTTCAACAAATTAACGCTCATGTCGTGACTTTTCACTCAAAATTTGATGAGGGGGCATAAATACACCTACTATCACCGGGGCAAGCTAGGGAAAGATCAAATTCAAAGAATCTTTGATACACTGTGACAAGTCACATCACATCAAAGAGGGGAAAATGTAGACACCCAAAAATAGACAGGCTTGCGACTTGACATTAAAAACACTAATTTTCATCTACTAATTAATGGTTTTTTAATCGTTAATTAATCATCTATTTTCCTCTAAATTCATTCCCCAAATCGTCTAATCAAATTCCCAAAATTAATTAAATAATTAATTTTATTTAATTAATTAACCTTAATTGGTTAATTACCACTAATTAATTAATTAAATTTGATTTTCCATAGTTTAAATTCAAATATTTAAATTACGAATTAAATTATTTCAATTAAATTAATTTAATTTCATCAAATAAAGCAATTCTAAATAAAAAGGAATTCAATTATCTCACATGTTGAAAACTTTAATTAAATAAATGAATTAAATATTCATTTATCTTCAAAGAGATAACTCCAATCAGATCACATGGGTTACTCCACCCATCTCTCTAGTTCACATGGGTAACTCCACCCACATCTTCAGTCCTAAAAGGTAACTCACAATTAGCGCTTCAGTCAACCAAACTCTATCTCCTCTTTACCAATTGAAGAGGTGGAGTTTACTGAGGGCTTCTCCAGTTCCTTTTAATCTCAACCATTCATCTCCCTATCTCTGGGATTGATCTCAACCATTCATATCATCCCCAATTCCTATATAATAAACCCTTCATACCCATTTAAAGGATCCAGGATTTCTAGCTCGTATGTGCCATTACTCCATTAGTTTGGTTCTAACATTCAAGTCATCTTGCGATCACACACTCATTTCAATTATCATATTCTTGATTCTTCTCAAGTCATAGACACTGCCCACACCAATACTGAGCATCAAAAACAACGTTTCAGAAGGAGTAGAGAGAGACAATAGAAGCTTCAAGCACTTTGGGGTTTGCATTCATTTGTTTTCCTTTCTTTGCTTGTACAGTTTATTGGTTAGGTTTCAAGTTATTCATTATTGGTAGCTTTGTGTATTTTATTTCTATCATTGTAAACCGTTGCTACTAACCCCCACCTTTGGAAAGTTTGGGAATCACGTGTGTATGAGGAAATCTTCAACCCATTGGGAGCAAGCTCAAACATGAGAAGGTTAGTGGGTTAGCACATATAATCCATGAAATAAGCATAAGACCAAACATGACTTCATCATAACATCAGATAGAATTGAAAACAAGTAAATTACATCCTATTCTACTTATTTGATTTGTTCTTTTAGATTAAATGTGCATGTGCTCTCTCAAACACAAATGAAATAGATCCCCAATGTAATTTAAGATTGGAAATAATGAAGCAATTCAAGAGCTAGTATGAGGAACTAGTCTCAAATTCTTCAAAGGATGATCTAAAAAAGCTATGGAAATGATATGCAAAATATGCAAGATTGAAGCTATGATTGATTATCAATTATCCTAGAATATGATATCTATATGATTTAAGAAAGATAACTCTAAGCATGAAAACAACTATAAAAATCTAGAGCTATGTTAGCATAATAACAATGCAAAATGAGAGATGAAAATTAAAGAGGAGAAGGCCTCTATTTATAGATTTTTGGGATTGAACAGGAGAGGTTGAACGAGGTGGCATCTATGTGTCATCCACATAAGAGCCATATAAGGGACACATAGGCTTGAAGGGATGGCTAATTGAAGTCAAATATAAAAATAAATATTGAGTGGCTAAATAATTCTAAGTGGGGGACAAAGGAGTAAATAGCCTTAAAGAGGAATGGGTGCCCATTTTGGAGAGAATTCTCACATGTGGGTGAGCATTCCATTAGCCTAAAAAAATGTTAGGAATCACCCTTTAAGTATGATTAGAGGGTAATTAGGTAGGGAAATATGCTTAGGAAATGAGGTGATGGGAGTAGAGTAGGAATAGGGTAGGCTTAAGGTAGGCTTATGATAGGATTCTAGATTGGATTAATAGGTTCCTAGCTAGGGTTTAGATTATAATTCAAATTAGATTTGAATAAATCATAGTTTAGAAGAGATAGGATATGGAGGGATTTTAATAAATATAAATTTATTAAAAAGGGGATTTTGTGAGGCAAATGTATTTTAAAAAAATACATTAGGATAGTATTTAGGCCATTTGGTAAATGCCAACTATGAAACTATTTAATTGATTAAATTAAATAATTAGATAAAAGGGAAATTAATATTAATATATTTGGACGTCTACATTTTCCCCCTCTTTGACATGGTGTCGGAAGTGACGTTGCATCAAAGACAAGAAAATAAGTTTCCCTAGAGGAAGAGTGTTTCTAGGAGTTGTTTCGAAGTGACGACAATATAGGGTTGTGTCCCCTTGAGAAAAGAACACAACAATGTCAGTGTTATGTGATTTTCTCAAAAAAGGACGCAACGAGGAGGAAGGGTAAGGAGGGAATAATTAGAAGCCTTCTAAAATGTAACTAAGAATGCAATTAAGAATGCAAATGTAATGATGAGATTAAATGCATCTAACGAGCCTTGGGGATCCATTTGTGTGAAAAATATGGAGAGCACATCCGATTTTGATATTGCACAAGGAGGTATGCTTCAGGTGTTAGAAAACATAGATGACAAGATTCCTTTGCGTGGACTAGACGCTAAAAAAAAAAACACTACAAAAGACACATGTATCAGTAGCCATAAGTCACAATGCACCAAGATATAGCAGATCGAGGTAGTGGTGAGTAGGTGTAAACTGACACAAAGATAAAATCAATAAAGAAGGCCTCATGACCAAACAGTCATTTAGTCCAAAGTTCTTGCCATGAACGGGAGTGATATGATGAAAGATTTGATAAGTCAACGTCGGAAGGATGCATCCTGATGGGAAAAGACTGGATTTGATGTGATTAAAAGATAATTGCTAGCAAAAGATGTGAACAAAATGAGGAGCAAGGATAGTCGGTCGCAAAATTGATTTGGTAAAAAACATGATTGCAGTCATAGGAGTCAAAACGCCACTGAAAAGTGAAAAAAAGAATGATGTGGAAAGAAACAAGGGTTTTATTGCAAGATTTTGGAGAATATGTGATTTTTTTTTATTTTTTGCGATTTTTGGATTTTTGGCACATTTTAGCTATACAACAGGAGTAATATTACAAAAATATACAGGCGGGGGAAGAAAAATGAGCAGGAAAAATTTCAGGGAAAATGGGGGGCTATAAGAGGGGCGGGGGTAAAATAAGGTAATTTGTGAAGTGTTTAGGCGAAAAGAGAGCTCTGGAGAGAAATCATGGCTGACGATAGGAAGCTGGGGCAGTTGGGAGAGCACATTCAGACACACAAGAGACCCGTTGAGAGACCATTACCGGTGAGTAAATCAGCCAATACCTTGTTACTTTTGTCAAAGCTTTTAAACACTTTTTGGGTGGGTAGGTGGCATTTAATGTGGGTAGAAAAAGTTTCAGACTAGAGATGCTGGTTCCCAAACAGGCGTTTGTGAAGATGTTGATCCCTGAATCAATGTCTTCATAGACGTTGATCCCCAAACTTGCATCTTCAAAGACGTCGGTGTTGAACCGACATCATTGAAGACCCTAGAATTAGATCTGCATCTTTGAAGATGATGGTCTGGGGGAAACAGGTGGAGACACCGGTGTAAGAACCAACATTTCCAGCTGAACCGACGTCTATGCCAAAAGGGGCAGACACCGAGGGGGACATAAATGGAGGGACCCAGCGGGGGCTGGGGATGGGCTGGCAAAGGACCTAGGGACAAGATGCCTCATTTTGGGAGGGGTTAGGTTAGGAATAGAAGAAATATGGGTTGACATGGTGGATTTTGGATTTTTGCAAGAGCAGTTCCCACCATTGGGATCTCGGGAGCACTGGCCGCCAATGATGGAGCTGGAGGCCCAGCTAATGGATGTGGACTGGGGATTATTATCAGTGGTGGGATTGGACTATGTGCCCCATTTTCCTAGGCTACGGGTGCACAACGGGATGATGACTGCCCTGATCGAGTGGTGGCACAATGACACCACGACATTCCATCGACCGACTGTAGAGGCCACTATCACTCTCAAGGATGTGTGGTGGATTCTACAGATAACGATCTGAGGGTCAATACAATAGTATAGGTTAGAGGACAGTGATCATTACATGAAGATTACCTTTAGGAGACCTATGAGGAGTATCCCCACATACAGGACATGGATGCCCTGGCAACCAGTGGTTGACAAGAGACTGAGGCAGATATCCGTATTTTTGGCCGGGTTGATTGGTGGATGGATGCTGGCCAACTTGGTTGGACATGGGTTTGGTATGGGATGGTCTCGGGTAATAGCTAGGATGCTCAAGGAGGGGATGACCTACTGCTGGGGGTACATCATCGTAGGATAGTTATATCATGATCTACACATGGTTGTGTACCGTGAGGTACATAACATGGTGACTAGAGTGACTCTATTATTACTATGGGCTGGGAGCACATTACAGTGTTCCATCTGATGTGGGTACAGGAGGGGCGACAGCTAGGAGAGCCATATGCATGTAGATATAGGCTTCCCTTGAGATATACTTCTATTGGCCAGACAAGATACTAGCGAAGGATACTAGATGAGGTTTAGGTTTTTTACTGGACCCCATACAAACTTTGCAAGCCATAGGGAGCCATGGACTAGCAAGCGGGAGTCGAGGACAATTTTGAGGACTTCTTATATCTCTCATCCATACAGACATATTGCTTTCTACTAGGGAGGACCATCCACTAGATAGAGAGATATAGGTCATCCAGGGTCATGAGACAGTTCAGACTACAACAGGGGGTGGTGGCAGAGGATGATTTACATCCTCATGTCACTAGGGAGGTAGGTGTGTGGGGGAGATACACAGATGCTCTCACAGTGAGGGTATCCTAGAGGACTATGGCGAGGATAGACTTTGTGGCTAGGCCAAATGTCATTGATGTAGGTATGACTACAAAGTATGTAGCATGGTGGGCCACGCACACAACCTTATGGCTGACAGAACCGTTTTAGGTAGTGGCTCATAAGGACCCGACAAGAGACATGGAGGTTGATGATGGGCTAGCTCTCGGAGATGCCCCTAAGACCTCAGCAGTAAGGTACTGGAGAAGGCCACAACAAAGATAGGTCCAGCCACAGCTTAAGGCAGAGGCAAGGGTTGGACAGGATCAGGGGCCACAGGGGCCACCAAGGGATGAGCATGATCAAGAACCTTAGGTTCCTATTCAAGGATAGGTATAGGCACCTTAGGTTCCAGCACAGGTACAGGTACCACAGGGACCGCAGGGGCCACCAATAGGATATGTGGCATAGTACACACATGACACTATTATCACAGAGCGAGAAAGTTTACAGACTAAGTGTACAAGACTAGAGGGCTGCTGGGGATGGCAGAGGTATTAGAGGCCAGCTTACAGACTAAGATGACCTAGGTACAAGGTTTATTAGTGACAATGACAACACAGAAAGATAGGGCCAAGGGTTCACTTGACACCCTATAGGGAAGGGTTGACTTAGGAGAGTTTTCTATGGTGGATCTGACCTAGGATGCGGCTGAGCTACGGACTAAGATAGGGACACTGATAGATCAGTTGGGTACCCTTACCAAGCAGATGGATCAGGAAATGGAGTAGATCATAGAATTAACCTCAGAGAGGGATGCAGTATAGAGGTGGGTTGAGGCCTATAGGACAAAGCGAGACATCACTAGACAGGCGGCCAGTGTAGGTGGTGCAGGACAAGTGGTGGCAGAGGCTTTCCCAGCTCACAAAGATGTAGCCAAGGAAGGCAGAGAGGCAGCCCACTATCGGGTGTTGTACCATTATCTGGTTCTTGAGGGATTGAAATAGGAGTACTTAGAGAGGTCTTGATCACAGACCATAGGTCAGGCTTCTGCATCTCAGGGGTCAGTTAGGATGCCACCATGGGCACCACTAGGAGGGGGATCACAGCCACTAGCATGATTCCTTTAGAGGAATTTTTTGTGACCCAGTTTTGTATTTTGAGATGTACATGTATATCAACAACTAGGTGCACGAATATGTATTTATTGATGACAGACACTTGTACTTGTGATTTTTTTGATATATATATGATTACCTATTGATGATTCTATGACTCTATGATGTATGACATTTATGCTTTAATGAGATGTTGATGCTTCTATATGATTTTATGCTTTGAAGTACATGATACTATGATGCATATGCTTATATGAGTACTGACACTGATGCTTGTAGGATGTGATGCTTTATGATGATGTATATGCAAAATGAGATGTTTAGATGTATGTACCTAGATGTATGTTTATGCATGTAATGGATATTTTAGTACTTGTGATAGGATGTAATGGATGTATTTAATATGCTTATGAATGTTTTTATGATGCAATGTATGTAAATGAAATGATCCTAACTAAAATGTAGGAATGATATGAAAATGCAGGTATGGAGTTGATGCAAAGGATGCAATGGGAGCCATGTTTTTGGTGTGTGTCACATTCAAATGATGAACCAACTAGGAGGACTATGAAGGATCAGGCAGGGATGCTTAGTGTGATGATAGCTTAGAGTGTTAGTGCGACGGTGAGAGGACTGAACATGTCACAAATATATAGGGACCAAACTGAACAATAATTACAAATGACTGAGTACAAGCAATTAAGTACAAAGGTAGCTACCAAGACTTGATTAGATCTTGTTGTTTGATTCATGCAATAGTGTTGGAACACCCAGGGAATATGGGAAATGCTGAGGTTCATGGAGAGGTGATGATGGGGATGGAAGGGAGAAATATTTTGATAGATAATGGAATGGTCCACTATGTGTGATGCCTGTTTCTAGGTTTTCATCACCCATACTTGTCCAAGGCACCTGGTTGCCAAGTTTTCACCATTGGATGACATTTTTCTCTTTTCTCTTTTTTTTTTTTTTTTTTGATGTTGTCCAAGCACCTATTTGCCAAGTTTTCATTGAGACAACCATTTTTTCAGCTTCATTCTCTACTTTTTTGAGATTTTTTAGGACTGTTTTGCATTGTTTTTGTGCTTTCTTTAGGACTTTTTATACTTTTTATGGATTTTGTAAGATAACTGGAATGAACAACCAACTGTCAGGCATAGAAGCACCTGAGATGAATGATTTTTATAGGATCATTCAATGGTTCTCCTTTAGGAGTGGAGAGTTGATATGCCCTAGAACCGAAGCATGTAGTGACAACATAAGGACCTTTCCAGGTGACTTCAAACTTACCTTTCTTTTCTTGATCAGTACCCACTTCTTGATTTTCCTTTAGCACAAGGTCTCCCACCTAGAATTGGTGTGGGTGGAATTTCTTGTTATAATTTGGCTTGAGCCTATTTTGATAAACAATCAGGTGATCATAGGCTTGATGATGCTTTTCATCTAATAGATCAAGCTGTGTGAGTCATGCTATGTGGTAATCTTCATCATCAACCAAGCCTCTTAGTGATACTCTAAGGGATGGTAGTTTGACCTCAATTGGTAAGACAACTCCAGCACTGTAGACTAGGGAATATGGAGTAGTGCTTGTAGGAGGAGTATGGTAGAAACTATAATATGCCCAGAGAGCAGGGTTGATCTAGAGATGCCAGTCACGGCCAGTATCATTGAAAACTTTCTTGAGGATTTTGAGAAGGGTCTTTTTAGTTTCCTCAGCTTGACCATTACCTTGAGGGAAATATGGACTGGAGAAACAGTGATGGATATGAAGGGGAGAACACAGATCACTAACGTGTTGATTTTCAAATGGTGTTCTGTGATCTGCGAAGATATTGGAGGGTATGCCAAAGCGGTAGAGAATGTGTTAGAGGATGAATTTGGAGATCTGGACACCTATAGTGAGGGTGAGTGGAATTGCTTTGACCCACTTTGTAAAGTACTCCATTGCTGTGATTATATATATGTGGCCTTCAGAAGAAAGGGGAGTAATCTTACCAACGAGGTCAAAACCCCAACAAGAGAAGGGCCAAGGAGGTGCAATAGGTTTGAGGTCCTATGCAGGAGCATGGATTAGATTAGCATGTTGTTGGCAAGGTAGACACTTCTTGATGAACTCACAAGCATCATGTTCCATTGTAGGCCAATATTACCCTGTACATAAAATTTTCTTGCCTAGGACCATGCCACTCGTGTGGGCACAATGGATTCCAGCATGTACCTCTTGTAAATCCTAGGTGACTTCATTTTCATCTAGACATCTAGAGAGCATGTTGTGATAGCCTCGACGATAAAGGGTGTTGGCTATGAGGGTGTAGCGAGAAGCTCTGCAAATAAAGTTTTGGCATTGGGTTGAGGTGAGATGAGGGGATATGATACCATTTTGTAGGTAATCCTGGATATCATGGTACCATAGGGACTGGGGGCCAACCAAGACACATACGCGATTTGATTCATCGTTCTCATAAGTGGGAGCATGAAGTTGCTCAACTAAGAATTTGTATTGCATAGACTCATGAGAAATCTCTAAGAGAGAGCCAATTGTGGCCATTACATCAACAACCTTGTTCTGCAAGCATGGTACTTGTGCTATCCTCAAGTGGAGGAAATGCTCTTTCATCTTGTTAACCATCTGCTTATATGGCATCAATTTGTCATCTTTGGTTTGATACTCATCTAGGACCTATTTGATGATGAGTTGGGAATCAACAAAGACATGTATATCTGTGATGTTCCATTCTATAGCCATGCACAGTCCTGTGATTAGTGCCTCATATTCTACAATGTTTTTCATGCAGGGGAATCCCAATTTGAATGACATAGGGATGTAGTCACCTTGAGGTGTGACAAAAATTATTCCTACCCCTGCACCATGAGTTGTGTAGGACCCATCAAAGTAGAGTGGCCAAGTAGGTTGCTCTTCTATCATGCATAAATGCTCATCTAGAAATTCTGTGATCAAAGGATATGCATCCACCAATGGTGCTTTTTCTAGATGATCTGTGATGCCCTGCCCTTTAATGGATTTTCTATCTACATATTAATTATCAAACTCGCTTAACAACATAACCCATTTGGCCATTCATCCTGTGAGAGTAGTCTTGGAGAGAAGGTACTTGAGAGGGTCCACTTTTGAAATGAGCTTGGTTGTATGACTAAGCATATAGTGGCAGAGTTTTTGAGTGGCGAAGACCACTGTCAGACATGCTTTCTCCATAGGGGAATAATTGAGCTCATAACCCACTAAGGTCTGACTGATGTAATAAATAGCTCTTTCTTTACCTTCATTGTCCAACTGAGCAAGGAGTGCCCCCAGGACTATTGTAGTAGCATAAATATATAGGATGAATGGTTGGTTGGGTACATGTGGTACCAAGATGGGTGGATTAGCCAAGTATTCTTTGATCTTGTCAAAAAATTTTGACACTGAGGATCCCATTTGAAAGTGTTAGCTTTTTGTAGGGGATGAGTGAATAGTTGGCACTTGTCTACTAACTAAGAGATAAAATGATGCATAGATTGTAGCTTTCCTTCGAGGCTGCGTAGCTGTCAGAGTGTTTTTGGTGGAGGCATTTCTATGATAGCTTGTACCTTCTTTGGATCTATTTTAATGCCTTGTCTAGATACAATGAACCCAATAAGTTTGCCTGACGTGATCCTGAAGACACACTTCTTAGGGTTGAGCATTAGGCAGAAGTGTCCAATCCTGTCAAAGATGCATTCCAAAATGTCTAGGTGATCTTCCCATTTTATGGATTTTGCCAAGATATCATCTACATAGTCTTCAAGAATCTTGTGAATCATGTCAAGAAAAATGACAGTCATGGCCCTCTGATAGGTTTCCCCAGCGTTCTTCAAACCAAAAGGCATCATGTTATAGAAAAAGGTGCCCTAGGGGGTTGTGAATGTTGTCTTGTGCTGATCTTCTTCTGTAATATGAATCTAATAATATTCAGAAAAGTTTTCCATGAGTGACAACATCTCATGTCCTGTTGTGAGATCTACTATCACGTCTATGTTGGGCAGTGAGAAATCATCCTTGGGACATGCTTTGTTGAAATCTTGAAAGTCTGTACATATCCTAATTGATTTATCATGTTTAGACACTGGCACCATGTTAGAAATCCAATCAGAGTAGTCAATGGCACGGATGATCTTGGCTTGGAGTAACTACTCTAGCTCTGCTTTGACAAGTAGTGCCACTTTAGGGTGCATCTTTTTGAGCTTTTGTTTGACAGTTTTGATGTTTGGGTCCACTGCAAGATGGTGAACCACCAAGTTGGTGTCTAATCCTAACATGTGGGAGTAAGACCATGCACACTTATTGATGGATTCCTTCAATAAAGTAACAAGATCACTTTATTCTGCTTCAGTCAGAGATGCTGCTATGTATGTGATGGTGGGATTATCTTTGGTGCCTAGATTTACAGGTTTTTTTTCTTCGATGAGAATCGATGACTATTTAGGCCTGTAATCATAGATTAGAGGAAGAGGAGAGTCTTCATTCTCTGGTGCCTCAAGGAGGTTTTCTCAAGTGGATATGCCCTTTGTTTTTACTTTTTTTTTATCAGATAGCGCCCCAGAGGGGTTTTTGCTAGGGGATAAATTTTTCCTTTTTTTTTTTTAATTTTTTTTTTCTTCTTCATTTTTGTGGCTGAAATTCTCCTCTTCCCCAAAGTATGCTTTTGGATCTAGCTTGTAGACATGTGCTGAATCTTGCCCCTAGTCATTT
The DNA here is from genome assembly GCA_018584345.1 of Thuja plicata. Taxonomy (NCBI): domain Eukaryota; kingdom Viridiplantae; phylum Streptophyta; class Pinopsida; order Cupressales; family Cupressaceae; genus Thuja; species Thuja plicata. The sequence goes on along the minus strand of MU228124.1, from coordinate 2,574,899 downwards.
CTCTATTCAGTTGTTCCCATGAATCTGAGGAGTGTGTCCTCACTTTGGAACTTGTCAATGTGTACGACACTTGGTTGGTCCCAGTCTATGAGTTTAGGATGGTGGCGGGGAAGGTCAATGAAGAGAATGGAGAGTTGGCGTAGGACAGAATTTCCCAAGAAGGTTTCATCATCAAAGACATCGTCATAGGATCTCAAAACTTTCTCTTTTGGGACATCTTCTATGTCAGTGATTTTTCCTAGGGAAGGATAAGAGGCATAGATGTTCTTGTTGGTGGCCCCATTCGTGTCAGAATCCATGCCAAGGTGTAGGTGCTTTTCTCGTTAGGTAGCTTTCATTCCTTTCTCTTCATAACCGAGGCCACCTCCTTAGTAGTTCCTTTTTTTCTATCACCATCTTGTGAGTTGCAGGGTACTTACCTTTGAAGTAATTGTGTCCTTGAGTGGTGGATCCTTATAGATCCATTGGTTGATGTTTGGTGTCATTTCCTAGCTATTCAAAATACCATTTGAGATAAAAGTGGTAGGACCCAATTGTAGTGGCTTGGTTTTTTCAATTCTATCTTGCTTGGATTAGGTTGGTGACCTTGAGTGTGTGGATTGACTGGTAGTGCTCCAACTGTGAAGGCATCAGATAAACTGTACTTGCCACAACCTTTGTTATTGATCTTGACCATAGAAAGGGTTGGAGAGAGGATTGTTTCTGGGTCTGAATGGGTTCAAGATGAACTAATGATAGAGGTGCCAATATTGATCCCAGGACAGTTATTGGAATGTGGAAAGGAGGTTTCCAACACATTGTAGTATGCAAAGGGCTTGGGATCTGCATGGATGGTGATCTTAGTGCCGTTATATGGAAATTTGATGCACTAATGGTAGGTGGTGGGGATGGCTTGCATAGAATGAATCCATGGGCGCCCAAGGAGGATGTTGAAGGGAAGGTCAAGATCAACAACATGACATACTATAGCCTGGATAATAGGGCCCACTTGGATGGGTAATGAAATGGTGCCTTCAGAAGTGCCTTCTAGATTGTCACATGCTTTGATTGTTATGACATCATTTGTTATATCTGCTTTAGTGTAGCCCAACTATTTTATGAATTTCAAAGTACACTGATTTAGGGCCGAACCATTATCTATCATGACCCGCTTGATGGAAACATCTTTAACCATGACAACGATACAGAGTGGGGGATTATGATCGGGTTCTTCTAAGGATACATCTGTAGGTTTAAAGGAAACCCCACAAGATGTAGACAAGTGGCCCAAAAGGTTCTAGAATTCAGTGAGGTTGATGTCGTTGGGAACACGGGATTCTTGTAGTGCTTTATTAAGGATCTCTTGATAGGTAGGTGAGGTGCAGAGGAGATCCAGGATGGAAATTTGGGCAAGAGTATTCCCTAGGTGTTCCAAAATGTTTTATTGGGTACCAGTAGATGGAGTAGTACTGGGACCTACAACTGTTATTCTGCCTCTACGAGTGGTGACTGCGCATTGGTTATCGACACCCTTGACATGGATGACATTAACAGAGGACTGGACTTGGGATATGCAGCCAATGAGATTATCATAGTTGATGTATGCATTTGTATAATATTTTTTGTCAGCATTTTATCCTTGCGTACCCTTCCCCTGGTTGGAGGATTGAGTGGGATTTCTTGGGCCTTTACTTGAGGTGTCTTCAGGAAATGCATTTTGATAGATTTTAAGGCTTGCATTTGGCAATGGTTTGGTAGGAGAGTCTACTTCGATATATTTTTGGTCAATGAGATCTTGGATGTAATATTTTAGCTTTATAAATATGAGGGTGGTGTGCCCCTTAACACAATGGTAATCACAGTACTCATTGTCTTTATACCAAGCAGGCTTAGGTGTTGAGTCATCAAATGGCTATGTTTTTGGGTACATGACTTGGTTAGCTTGGACCATTCTATGGAAGATGACATCTATGGGTTCACCCAAAGGGGTAAACGTGTGTTGTGGCACATTCTGAGCATGAGGCCATTATTGTCCATGTGGGACTAATATAGCATTTGTCTGGTTCACATAACCTTGGTAGTTGGGTTGATATGATGTCCCTAAAGGGGGATAAACAATTGTGCCTTGAGGGCGTGTGTTTTTCTAGTACGTTGGTTGGTGATATGTGGGAGCAGGATATTGATACATGGGAGGAGGTTGTGGGTATACTAGTGGTGCTTGATGATAAGTTTGGGTAGGTGCATTGGGACCGGCTACCACAACCAGAACATGTTTGGTGTCAGTGGATCCATCAGTTACTACATTCTTTTTCTTGTTCTAGTACAGTGGTCAATCATTATTATGTTTTTCAGGTTGGGATTCCTTGTAGTGCTTGATGGCACCATCTTCTATGAGACCTCACTTGAGATCCATGCCTTTGATTCTGATGTCCTGATAAGTTTGTATGTAATTCATGTGCATGTGATAAGCGAGCTTAGGATGGAGGTTGTTAATGAATATTTTGATAAGATGTTGCTCAAGGGGTTGATAGGACAACCTTGTAGTAAGACCTTGCTAGCCATGAAGGTAATCAACCAGGCTCTCTCCTCCCTTCTGTTTGGAATATCATAGGTCAAGGAGTGAGAGTTCATTTTCAACATTATGTGTGTATTGGGCCACAAAATTTTTAGATAATTCACCAAAATTAGAGACAGTGCCATAGGGGATTTTGTAGAACCACTCAAGAGTGGTTCCTCCTAAGGTGTTGGGAAATAGTCTCATGAGGAAATTATCACTATAGGCCACTTCTTGACATGCCATGTAGAATTCTTTCACGTGGCTCACAGGATCTCCCTTTCCCTGATATTTATCAAATTTGGGTGTCTCAAAGTGCTTGGGAAAGGGTATGGCAGTGATAGATCAGAAAAATGGGTGAGGACACACCTCTTCAAACTTGAATGTTTTAGCCTCAGTCCCTAATTTTAGCTCTTTAAGAGAATTCTTCATTTCCTCCCATTCATGATTGATTTGTGGGGGAGGATTATTAACTGTGATTGCATTGGTTCCCTAGATCTGATATGGATCAAATGGTGAATATGGGGGATTCTATGGGGGATATTATGGTGTTTGATATGAAGGTTGTTGGTCAACGTATATGGGTTGTTGTGGTGGAAGCTATGGTTGAGGGGAATATTGTAGTGGAGGAGGTGGCGATGCTTGATAGGGTTGTTGCAATTGCTAGAAGTATGCTTGTATTTGCTGAGGTGTTGGATAGGTGGGATGAGCCTATTGCACACTTGCATAGGGTGGAGGATAGGTGTTTTGTGGAAGAATGCCCCTAGTGGGAAAACTAAATTATTGTGGAGGTGGAATGGTTTGTAATGCAGTGGAAGAAGGCATGGCTAGGTAGTTGATGGAATGAGTTTGTTTCTATTGTTTGGGTTTAATGAAAGGATTAGAAAACTATTGCAGTGGTTGCACCATGAAAGGATTTTCCCCTTGTGTTTGTGGTTGTAGCTGGTGGGTAGTTTCGATGATGGGTTGCATAGTTGCGAAGGGGTTGATTTGTTCTTAGGATGTGAATGGGTTGGTAATTTGATGTTGTGGTTGTTGTTGTTGGGATGGTTGCTTGATAGATTGTTGTTATTGTTGGATTGCTTGATGTTGGATTGGTTGTTGCCATTGAAATGGTTGTTGTTGTTGGGCTGGTTGTTGCTACTGAATTGGTTCCTGTTGTTGGATTGTATGTTGTTTCTATTGAATGGGTTTCTACTGTTGTTTGATTGGTTGCTGTTGCTTCTGAATGGGTTTTTGTTGTTGGATGGGTTGGATGGGAATTTGGGGTATAGTGAAGGGATTCATAGATGATTGTTGCATGGGAGGATTTGGATTGGTTTGTGTTTGAGGAAAAACTATTGGCATACATTGCAATTACATTTCTAGTGGAGTGGGGAAGGTGGACACTTGCAGAAATAAGGGTTGGTTATATGCATTGTTAGGTGGCATGCCTGTGTGAAGTGTGTTAGCTGCTACAGGTATGTGGTGGAAGAGAAAGGAAGAATAGGCATGGAGATTTGAGTGCTTTGATGTTGCGAACTAGGTGGCATATTTTGAATGGGCTGAGTGGGGATAGGTGGAATGGTGGTTTGCAGAGTGCTGACTGGTGGTGGAAATTGTGCTACAAATGTTGGAAATGTTTGTGAAAGTGGAGCATCTATGAACTGAGGAGGTGCTTGCATAGCGATGGGGGGTATTGCTTGTGATTTTGATGTTGGATAGAGAGGCGGGGCTCCTAAGGTATATGAAGGTGTCGTTTGCATGATGGAGAGTGGGATGGAAGGTTGGAATACTTGTGCGATAAGGGTTCCCACCTATAGGGCTCATTGAAGTGGATCAAAAACTCTGTTTCTAGTGGGAGGAGGACATTCCCCTGGATGTGTCAAAGGTCGTGTGACAAGTGTGGGTACAATTCAAGGTAGGAGTTGAAGTCCTTGTTGTTGAATGTCCAAGAGTACCTGATTGTTGTTACGTCCAGTCATGACATTCACCATGTGGACATGTCCTGGATTTTTGATAAACGTTTCTATGGTACTCATGGTGGGAGTCTCATTAGTATCTACCCTGATATGTTCAATTTTTTTTTTTGGGTTGAGGTGCATAGGAAACCATGGCATTAGTGTTCTCAATCACAGGATTAGATGAACTAGTAGCAAGATTAGGGTCCATGTTCTTCCTCTTCTTAGTGGCTCGAGTAATAGGTCACATGAAATGACTACCTTAAGGGGATATGAGATGCAAGATGTAATTTAAGGATGTTCCTAGGAAGCTAAGGATGATGGTGCTAGGATTAGGATGTGTCTAGGATGATGGATATGCTCCTAAGGACTAAGGATGACTTGATGTATGCAAGGATTAAGGGTTACTTTCCCTAGTGTAGGATCATGTGGATTCTGATTGTCTACCTAAGATAGACTAGTGGTCTTTGGCGGATGAGATTCTCTATCAATGCAAACCAACCTTTTGATCAAGGTGATGAGGTTGAAAAAGGCAAAGGAGGTTATCCTAAACAATGCTTAGTTTAAGGAAAATCAAGGATGAGGTTTGATTAAGATGTAGGTTCTAAGAAACTCAAAAGGAGATGCAATACCAAGAAAAGGATGTGATTAAGATGCCTTGGATGATGATTAGGATGATGCTAGGTTGACTAGGATTAGATTGGATTATGTTGGATTATGCTAGGATGAGTGTATGATATGTTTCTAAAGATGAAAACCTAAGGGAGATCATAGAAATGCAAGCTAAGTGAGCTTAAGAAGAGGAAGAATGTGTGTTTTTTGCAATAGACCAGCTAGTCATATTGTTCAAATTTGATGAAAGAAACATTTAGATGATACTTTCCCATGAAGCGAGAAACCTTGTTGTTGTATATCACTTTGTCAAATTTCTCTTGTGTGAGGGTTTCTTGGTTGATTGAATCAATGATGTGTTGGTACTTGGTAGCCTCTCTGGTTGTATTCTTTTTTTCTCTGTATACAAGAGGCAATGGAGTTTTCACCTTCTTGTGCTTGTTGGAATTGATCATGTCCTATAGAAAAAGGTTTTGATTTGGGATGAGCAATTGGATTTCTTAGGAGATATCTCATGAAAGGTCAAAGTTTGAAGATGGTGACAAATTTTAAAGCTCATGATAGTCTGAAAAAGGACCTTGTTTTGATGATCTAGGAAAGGCTTGATTTCTTTCTAATTTTCAATAGGTTTTTTCCATGGCAAGAACCAATTTCAACACAATCAAATCAGAAAATAACATGCATAGGTCTGAAAAAAATCCAACAAGGGACAAAGCAACGTTGAAGGATACAAGCAAGTGACAAATTTCATTTTTTGGGTATTCCATTTGTGTTTTGGATTTGTCAATGTTCTTCAAACACTTCAAGCACAATTCTACCTAAGGAGTTGGCTTCACATGAAATATTATAGACCCATTGCTTGGTAGTCCTTTAGCTCAGACAACAGTGTCACCCCCGAAAGGGCGCCCGTGTTTTTTCCTTTTTCCAGGTATTGTTGCCGTGCTATGAAGATCTCTTTCGTAACACAATACCTTGGGACACATATGATGGGGATCTTGGGGAGAGATTCTTCCCTCCCCTCACACTATAATAAATTACCATTCGAAGGTGAATCGGGTAGCTTCTATGCTTAGAGTGTTTAGTAAGGGTCTCCATTCGATTGTATCCTCTATGTCCACACAAGCACAATTCAGGCGTATATCCCCATAGAGAGTCTTGACAAAAGTGATCACATAAACGTGATTGAGACCGCAAGGCCGCACTTAAGTTGGACAATCAAGGATGAGGTTTGATTAAGATGTAGGTTCTAAGCAACTCAAAAGGATATGCAATACCAAGCGAAGGATGTGATTAGGATGATGCTAGGTTGACTAGGATTGGATTGGATTGGATTATGTTGGATTATGCTAGAATGAGTGTATGATATTTTTCTAAAGATGAAAACCTAAGGGAGATCCTAGAAATTCAAGCTAAGTGAGCTTAAGAAGAGGAAGAATGTGTGTTTGTTGCAATAGACCAGCTAGTCATATTGGTCAAATTTGATGAAAGCAGCATTTAGATGATATTTTCCCATGAAGCGAGCAACCTTGTTGTATATCACTTTGTCAAATTTCTCTTGTGTGAGGGTTCCTTGGTTAATTGAATCAATGATGTGTTGGTACTTGGTAGCCTCTCTGGTTGTATTCTTTTGTTCTCTCTATACGGGAGGCAATGGAGTTTTCACCTTCTTGTGCTTCTTGGAATCAGTCATATCCTATAGAAAAAGGTTTTGATTTGGGATGAGAAATTAGAGTTCTTAGGACATATCTCATGAAAGGTCAAATTTTGAAGATGGTGACAAATTTTAAAGCTCATGATAGTCAGAAAAAGGACATTGTTTTGATGATCTAGGAAAGGATTGATTTCTTTATGATTTTCAATAGGTTTTTTCCATGGCAAGAACCAATTTCAACACAATCAAATCAAAAAATAACATGCATAGGTCTGAAAAAAATCCAACAAGGGACAAAGAAACCTTGAAGGATACAAGCAAGTGACAAATTTCATTTTTTGGGTATTCCATTTGTGTTTTGGATTTGTCAATGTTCTTCAAACACTTCAAGCACAATTCTACCTAAGGAGTTTGCTTCGCATGAAATATTATAGGTCCATTTCTTGGTAGTCCTTTAGCTCACACAACAGTGTAACCCACGAAAGAGTGCCCGTGTTTTTTCCTTTTTCCTGGTATTGTTGCTGTGCTGCAAAGATCTCTTTTGTAACACAATACCTTGTGACACATATGATGGGGATCTTGGGGAGAGATTATTCCCTCCCCTTGCACTATAATAAATCACCATTTGAAGGTGAATCAGGTAGCTTCTATTCTTAGAGTGTTTAGTAAGGGTCTCCATTCGATTGTATCCTCTATGTCCGCGCAAGCACAATTCAGGCGTATATCCCCATAGAGTGTCTTGAAAAAAGTGGTCATGTAAATGTGATTGAGACCATAAGGCTGCACTTAAGTTGGACAATCAAGGATGAGGTTTGATTAAGATGTAGGTTTTAAGCAACTCAAAAGGAGATGCAATACCGAGTGAAGGATGTGATTAAGATGCCTTGGATGATGGTTAGGATGATGCTAGGTTGACTAGGATTTGATTGGATTATGTTGAATTATGCTAGGATGACTGTATGATATATTTCTAAAGATGAAAACCTAAGGGAGATCCTAGAAATGCAAGCTAAGTGAGCTTAAGAAGAGGAAGAATGTGTGTTTGTTGTAGTAGACCAGCTAGTCATATTGTTCAAATCTGATGAAAGTAGCATTTAGATGATATTTTCCCATGAAGCGAGCAACCTTGTTGTTGTATATCACCAAGGGTTTCTTGGTTGATTGAATCAATGATGTGTTGGTACTTGGTAGCCTCTCTGGTTGTATTATTTTGTTCTGTATACAGGAGGCCATGGAGTTTTCACCTTCTTGTGCTTCTTGGAATCGGTCATGTCCTATAGCAAAAGGTTTTGATTTGGGATGATAAATTGGAGTTCTTAGGACATATCTCATGAAAGGTCAAAGTTTGAAGATGGTGGAAAATTTTAAAGCTCATGATAGTCTGAAAAAGGACGTTGTTTTGATGATCTAGGAAAGGCTTGATTTCTTTCTGATTTTCAATAGGTTTATTCCATGGCAAGAACCAATTTCAACACAATCAAATCACAAAATAACATGCATAGGTCTAAAAAAAATCCAACAAGGGACAAAGAAACCTTGAAGGATACAAGCAAATGACAAATTTCATTTTTTGGGTATTCCGTTTGTGTTTTGGATTTGTCAATGTTCTTCAAACACTTCAAGCACAATTCTACCTAAGGAGTTGGCTTCACATGAAATATTATAGGCCCATTGCTTGGTAGTCCTTTAGCTCACACAATGGTGTCACCACCAAAAGAGCGCCCATATTTTTTCCTTTTTCCAGGTATTGTTTCCGTGCTACGAAGATCTCTCACCCCCAAAAGGGCGCCCGCATTTTTGCCTTTTTCCAGGTATTGTTGCCGTGCTACGAAGATCTCTTTCATAACACAATACCTTGGGACACATATGATGGGGATCTTGGGGAGAGATTCTTCCCTCCCCTCACACTATAATAAATCACCATTCAGAGGTGAATCAGGTAGCTTCTATGCTTAGAGTGTTTAGTAAGGGTCTCCATTCGATTGTATCCTCTATGTCTGTGCAAGCACAATTCAGGCGTATATCCCCATAGAGCGTCTTGAAAAAAGTGGTCACATAAACATGATTGAGACCACAAGGCCACACTTATGTTAGACAAGAGCCGAGTATAATTTTAAATGCCAATCGACTCCTGAGGTTTTAACCGCAAAGATTAAATTTGATTACCGTGAGTTAGAGTGGTGTGGCTTACACCTCATTCTCATGTAGGTCATTCCCGGGAGATTTTTACCTCAACCAGCAGGCCCAACTAAAGGATTAAATTTCTAAAGTGAGTTGTATTGGTGACAAAAAGGAGTCTGGATTTATGATTTTCCCACAAGGGGAAAAGAGCATGCTCTCCTATCTAGTATCATTTTCTCCACAAACATGCAAGACAAGTTTGTTTGTTCCCAAAGATTTAATTGTTTAACACAAAGCAAATGGGTCTAGGTTTTTGATCTTCCCAAAGGGGAAGAGAGAAAAATCCCCTAACACTTGCTTTGAATTAGACAATAAAATATCCCTAATTATGCTAGGTGCCTAAGAAAATTATTGCAAACACGATCATTTGGTCGATGTCGATTTGAGGCAACCTGCAAGAAAAATGTGAGTAATTTTTGAATTGACTTCTTTGACCAGCAGTGCTGCTAGACAACTGGTTAGTAGCTTCAAAACTTTAGCCTTTGACAAGTGTTATCACAAAAACCTCTCAAAAGTTAGAAAAATGATCAATAAATGTTTTTCATAGCGCAGATATCGATTCAGGGTGCAGATGCTAGTTTTGTGTTTGAGCTCAAAATGACAGAATGCAGGAAAATAAACCAAAAAACATAGACAGGAAGAAAAATATTATACTAGTCGGAGACACTACTTCATGAATCGCAGATGTTGATCAATGATTTTCCTAAACTGGCATTTGTGCAGACACCGAAACATGAACCAACATTTTTGCAGATGCTGCAGTATCTACAAGTCCACAAAAACACAACAAAAAGAGAAAAAAGAGTTATTGTTCCTTCTTTCTTAGTCTTTTATTTGATCAAATTTAGCCATTTGAGATTATCCAAACATTTAAAAGCTAGTATTCTTTAAGAAGTTATCAAGATTCATTCCCTTAGTAAAAAATTGGTATTATATTGTTGGAGATTTGATTCTGAGAGTTGATTGTTTGTATGTTTGTCATTGATGACAACATATAATACACAGTAGTAATTCTGTATGAACTTATCTGGATGATGACATGAAGACTTGCATGGATAGATACATGTTGTTGATATTTTTATTATGTTATTTTCATATACGCAGACCCAGATACGATGTTTCAGTAAAGTTATGCAATTCTGTTATTAGCAGTTACAGTTCTGGAAGTATAATGGTTTAGGGCCGATGTATATAATGTGTTTCATGAGTTGCACCTATCTTTAGGATATGTGTGTGTATATGCATGATTAATTATGAGTTGATGATATAAATCCAAAGGCGCCAAACATGTTTCAAGATGATTGTAAAGTTATGGTTAATTTGGTGAGGCTGACACAATGAAGCGTCACGTCTGTTCAGCATTGACTTGCGCGGACTTAATATTGTTTGCATGCTTAGTTAAGCTGACTAAGATATTGATGAAGTTTTTATAAGAGCTGACATGACCTTCTAATTTGGAGAAGATACTTATAGTAGTTCAATTGTGATACGCTAAGTGTGAATGATACAAAAAGTGAAGAAAGATGTACAAAGTAGATTATCAGAGTTGGTTCATTCATTGAGGGTCTATGTGAAGAAGAAGTGAAAGATTGTAATACACTGGAACTGATCAAGATAGTAGGTCAAATCTATAGTTCATCATCAGATATAGTGCATATCTATTATTCAGAAGGTTGTAGCCTTCACCATCAAGCAGTGAGCTTTTTGACAGTGAGTCCACCACCCCTAACAGGGTTATTTGTAAAAGACTCCTAACAGGGTACGACCCTTAACCAGGTCACTATACTTATTGCATTGTATTGTACAACTCCTAACAGGGTTGAAATATCTTCTAACAAGGATTACTACAAACAAATATAGTTTATTGTGGGTGCTAATTCCCACCGGGGTTTTTACCATCTGGTTTCCCTGTAATCAAATTGTGTGTTGAGTACTGTGTTATCTAATTATGCATGTATACTAAAGTTGAAGAAGTAAAAAGGACTTAAGTAATGGATAAATGATTCACCCCCCCTCTTAGTTATCCTTTGGGACTATTCTAACAATTGGTATCAGAGCCAAGTGCCTTGAAGAAGAAGCCTAACAGCTTAAGGTAGATCAAATGTCTTACTTCAGAAAAGAAAGCCCTAAGTTCAATGGAGAGAATTATTTGGATTGGAAAAAGAAAATGATAACACATCTACAATGTATTGGCTTTGAGATATTTGAAAGTACCACACAAGAGGTTGTAATTCCGTCTCTGAAAGACCTTGCAAAGGATGATACTACCAACAGACAAAAGGACATATTTACACATAATGCAATTGCCAAAGAAACCCTAATCAGTGCCTTATCTGAAAGTGAATTTTTTGAAATCAAGAAGATTGATAGAGCATATACCATATGGAAGTATTTAGAAGACATGTTTGAAGGAGATGTTCAAGCAAAGAATGCATGCAAGAAGACATGGAAGAAGAAATACAATAGTCTTGAGATGTTACCTGAAGAGAACATTAGAGCTTAAAATCAAAGGATAAATGAAGCAGTAGCTGGAATCAGAAACAATGGTGGTGAAATATCAGAAGAAGATATAATGGACAAGTTTTTAACTACTTTGACATCAGACTATGAAAACAAGATCAGTATTCTAGAGGAAAATGTGCAATTTTCACAAAACTTCAAAAGAGAGACTCTAATCAGCAAAATTTCTACATTTGAAATATCAAGATTGAAGACTGAACCTAAAAGTGAAACAGATTTCAAAGCCTCAGTCCATGGTAAGAAATCCTTAGACATCTCCAGTCAAAATGAGAAAGAAGAAGTTGATGAAGAACTTGAAGAAATCATTGCTATGTTTGCTAGAAGAGAAAAGAAAGGAAAAGGTAAATATGAAGGAGAACTTCCATTCAAATTTTTTTCATGTAATAAGATAGGTCACTTTGCATCTAAATATCCCACAAGAGTCAAGAAGTTCAGATCTGATTACAAACCCAAATATAAGAAGGAATGTTATCATGCTGAAGAAGGTGTAACCGATGAAGATTTAGGAGAAGATGAAATTGGATTCATTGCCCTTAAAGATATGGAAAGGTTTCTTGAGGAAATGGACATTGTAGATGAAAAGGAAGAACAAGATCTAGCCCTAATTTCCAAAGCAGACATCAGAACTAATTGGATCATTGACAGTGGATGCTCTCATCATATGACAGGCGAAAAAGACATATTTGTTCAGTTAGACAAGTACAAAGGTGGTATGGTTAGATTTGGAGATAACACTCCTAAACCTATCATAGGCAGAGGTTCTATCACTTTGGATGGAAATAATAAGATAGATGATGTTCTATATGTTGATGGATTACATCATAACTTGCTGAGTGTTGGACAGCTACTTGACAA
>MU228124.1:2545696-2559605 GCA_018584345.1 Thuja plicata | reverse complement strand
TAGAGAAATATTTGATGAGGATATTGAGAAGATTGTAAAAGAAAGAGGACACCATGAACAGAGGATGTTTTTTATATCATATGTTGCCATCAATGTCAAAGGGGGAGATTGTTGGAGATTTGATTCTAAGAGTTGATTGTTTGTATGTTTGTCATTGATGACAACATATAATACATAGTAGTAATTCTGTATGAACTTATCTGGATGATGACATGAAGACTTGCATGGATAGATACATGTTTTTGACATTTTTATTATGTTATGTTCATACACACAGACCCAAATATGATGTTTTATTAAAGTTATGCAATTTTGTTATTAGCAGTTACAGTTATGGAAGTATAACGGTTTAGGGCTGACATATATAACATGTTTCATGAGTTGTGCATATCTTTAGGATATGCATGTGTATATGCATGATTAATTATGAGTTTATGATATAAATCCAAAGGCGCCAAATGTGTTTCAATATGATTTCAAAGTTATGGTTAATTTGGTGAGGCCGACTTAGTGAAGTGTCGTGTCTGTTCAGCATTGACTTGTGTGGACTTAATATTGTTTGTGTGCTTAGTTAAGCTAACTAAGATATTGATGAAGTGTTTCTAAGAGCCAACATGACCTTCTAATTTGGAGAAGATACTTATAGTATTTCAATTGTGATACGCTAAGTGTGAATGATACAAAAAGTGAAGAAACATGTACAGAGCAGATTATCAGAGTTGGTTCATTCATCAAGGGTCTATGTGAAGAAGAAGTGAAAGATTGTAATACACTAGAACTGATAAAGACATAAGGTCTACTCTATAGTTCATCATCAGATATAGTGCATATCTATTATTCAGAAGGTTGTAGCCTTCACCATCAAGCAGTGAGCTTTTGGACAGTGAGTCCACCACCCCTAACAGGGTTATTTGTAAAAGACTCCTAACAGGGTCCGACCCTTAACCAGGTCACTATACTTATTGCATTGTATTGTACAACTCCTAACAAGGTTGAAATATCTTCTAACAGGGATTACTACAAATAAGTATAGTTTATTGTGGGTGCTAATTCCCACCGGGGTTTTTACCATCTGGTTTCCCCATAATCAAATTGTGTGTTGAGTACTATGTTATCTGATTATGCATGTATACTAAAGTTGAAGAAGTAAAAATGACTTAAGTAATGGATAACTGATTCACCCCCCCTCTCAGTTATCCTTTAAGACTATTCTAACAATAACTACTTGTAAAATTGATCTTTGCTAAAAAATAGAATGCTCAAATATCAAAAGTAGTGGAAAAGACAAGAAATCTTGAAAAAAGGAAAAAATTATATTTGGAAAGTCTCAAATTTACAGTGCTAGGCAGAGATGTCGATGCAAGTCATAAAATCTAGTTCAACACAGATGTTGAATGATAGTTCAGATAGATCCGATGTTTGCACAGACGCGTCTGCGTAAAATGCAGATGTCGATCCGCGTGTTAGGCAAAATTGAAAGAAGACAAGGAAAATAGGAGTTGAGGGACGTGGATCCCATCGGGCATGCTAGAATGTGTATGAGGAAATCTTCAACCTGTTGGGAATAATCTCAAACATGAGAAGGTTAGTGGGTTAGCACATATAATCCATGAAATAAGCATTAAACCAAATATGACTTCATCATAACATCGGATAGAACTGAAAACAAGTAAATTGCACCCTATTCTACTTATTTGATTTGTTCTTTTAGATTAAATGTGCATGTGCTCTCTCAAACACAAATGAAATAGAGCCCCAATGCAATGCAAGATTGGAAATAATGAAGCAATTCAAAAGCTAGTATGAGGAACTAGTCTCAAATTCTTCAAAGGATGATCTAAACAAGCTATGGAAATGATATGAAAAACATGCAAGATTGAAGCTATGATTCATTATCCATTATCCTAGGATATGATATCTATATGATTTAAGCAAGATAAATATGAGCATGAAAACATCTATAAAAATCTAGAGCTATGTTAGCATAATAACAATGCAAAATGAGAGATGAAAATTGAAGAGGAGAAGGCCTCTATTTATAGATTTTTGGGATAGAAGAGGAGAGGTTGAATGAGGTGGCATCTATGTGACATCCACATAAGAGCCACATAACAATCACATAGGCTTGAAGGGATGGCTAATTTGAAGTCAAATATAGCAATAAATATTGAGTGGCTCAAGAATTCTAAGTGGGGGACAAAGGAGTAAATAGCCTTAAAGAGGAATGGGTGCCCATTTTGGAGAGAATACTCACATGTGGGTGAGCATTCCATTAGCCTAAAAAAAGGTTAGGAATTAGGGTAATTAGGTAGGGAAATATGCTTAGGAAATGAGGTGATGGGAGTAGAGTAGGAATAGGGTAGGCTTCGGGTAGGCTTCTAGATTTGATTAATAGGTTCCTAGATAGGGTTTAGATTATAATTCAAAATAGATTTGAATAAATCATAGTTTAGAAGAATTAGGAATGTAGAGGGATTTTAATAAATATAAATTTATTAAAAAGGGGATTTTGTGGGGTAAATGTATTTAAATAAAATACATTAGAATAGTATTTAGACCATTTGATAAATACCAACTATGAAACTATTTAATTGATTAAATTAAATAATTAGATGAAAAAGGGAAATTAATATTAATAATAATATTAATATTTTTGGATGTCTACATCACGAATCACGAAAGAGGAGGCATACAGAACCAAGGAATTAAACTTCTTGGCTCATATCTTTTCATGAAAAGGAATGCCCACAAAAACTTTCATCTACATCATACTCATCGTCTTTCCGTTCACAAAAATATTCCTTAAACTGAGACAATAAAACTGCACTATTGTGTTGAAAAGAAGAAAAGTCTATAGACTGAATGGGAACATTTTCAACCATAGATTCATCTTAAATGTCTTGATATTCATTTATTTCATCATCAACATAATAGTCAACATTATCAACAACATAAATAGATTCAACATCACTAGCATAACTAGATTCAGTACCAGCAAAGTCTGATAGAACTTCCTCATTTGGGGATTCAAAATCATTATCTAGTAAAACATTTTCCCCCTCTTTACTTTTCACAATTGACTACAAACAATTTGTCTTTGTAGCCCCAAAACTGGACTAATTAGTTTCCAATTTATTAGGTGTGTAGCCGCTATATATATCTATCTTTGCCTTAAGAATATTACAAAATTCTTCACTAACCATGTTCACACCAATATGAGGGGCAACTATTGTTTTTAGAAAACACTCTTCACTCTAATTTTGTTTTGAAACATAATTTAAATCATGGCTAGTAAAATCAGCAGTCACGAAAACATCTTGACATCGATCTTCATTTCTTGATTCACACCTATCTAGTGCATTGGATACATTAAGACAACAATCTTTAGCAGATGGAAAACCCCTTGGGATAATTCCATACCTTAAATTATTTTCAATATCTACTGATGTCTTAAAAGCATGATGTAAAGTTTTAGGCACCTTGTCTCTTAACAAGTAGCTCATCTTTTTACCAAATACCCCTAAGTAAACAACCAAACAAACATCATCATTTACTTTGAACTCCATCGGGATTTGACCCAATACTTTTGAAAATCTGAAATTGAAAAGAGGAACCAACTCACCATTCTTTATTTACATCTCCATGAAAATATTTATCACTGCAACTGGACTAACCTTTTCACCAAACTGATCCAAAAAGATGATCTTAACTCTTCCCATGAAGAGATAGAATATTCTAGCAAAAAAGAGAAGCACCACCTTGAATCATCCACCAAAGATTAGACAACCAACCTCATAATGCTATCTTCATATTCAATATTAAAATCCTCAATTAAGTCCATGAACTTTCTACAATGCTTTCAACACTTTCCTCCCTCCCACCGCTGAATCTTGGTAATTTTCACTAATTTCAGATGGAAAAGTATTTGGGTAACCATGAATGCCTTCAAAATTTAGAGTTGGATACAACTTAATGCTAAAACTTTGTCTACTACACTTCTGTGACATCTTATTAGGTATGGTTACACTTGAACATACACAAGGCTGGAAATGATCAAAGTACATTCCCACATGCCTTCATAAACACTTCAATTTGACCATAAAGAGCTTGATCAAACTTCTCAAACAATTTGCATACTACAGCCAAACATGAAAGATGAAGCTAACGACATCATAGTATGCAAATAATATTTTAACACTTTTCCCTTTCAACTAGTACTGATATCACTTAATAGGGAAAATTTTAACAATTGATTTTCCTGGAGTAGTAATTATCCAATGAAAAATAAAATACCTGGATGTATTGTAGTGGCTACAAAATGCTAGACCTGGAATTACCTTCGCACCTTCCACTAAGTCTTTTGTAGAGTCGTCACCTCCTTTTGGAGGAAAAACTTCAAACAACAAAAGCCATTTGGAAATTACTTTTAATTACGGGCTTGTTCCAACAACAAAGCTACACGATATTCTTTATACTTGTTGCAATGAAAACACTTCCAGGTTGTTCTTACACATTAATCGGAAACAAATTTCAGATTCTATTTCTTGACTATCTTTCTTACAATCAGATTCTGGTGTTGATTCATCCAAGCAAGGAAACAATCATCTTAAACTTGCTGATATTAAAATTCACATAAGAATTTATGGTCACACAATCTTACACTGGCATAGAACAAGCAGGATTCTCCAATTTTAATAGAGTCACCACCCAGAAAAATCTGGAATAAAATTTCACAAACTGGTCCAGAAATGAAACAATAGAAAATTAATTCTTATGAACTTTAAAACACTATTGCTAAAATCCATTTCTCCCCAGTAGAGTCATCATTTTGTTAGCAATTTTCTTGCAAAATCTATATGAAGCATCAATGCTTGACTCTATGACTCCCAACTCATGATTATTGCAAGTAGAATGACTAATTAACAAGGATTTCATCCTCCTTTGAGCTCCACAGACTCAGGCGGGTGTACCTCTTGACTTATTGTTTCCCAATAAATCAAATAGTCATATGCCTTCGTCCACACCTTCATATTTTAGTTAGAAAGCTTAAAAGCATCTTCAAATTTTGACCAATACATAGGATACTATGCAATTGGATCATAAAACATTTGATTGGAAACACAACAAATCAATCTTCCATACCTCTGCAGATTGATCTCATAAATAGAAATCAGCCTCTGGAACCAGCTTTAAAAATTGGATGAATGACCTCTTACAAGTATGAGGACTGGCAATCCCACTCTTCTCCAACATCTAAGCATGATATCCAATTGGATTGGCTTGAAATAATTAGAGCTATAAGATAATAACATTCAAAATGAGAAATTTCAGTTATTTTGTAACCAAACACATCAAAACACAATGCAAACCAAATTCAGATTCACTTCTGCAAAAATACTAAACTATGTCCCGAGGTCCTGACGCTTGCCCTACTAATCTATTCATCAACAATGAGTATGTACGTAAAAGGTCTTCACCTGATTCAACTCCACGTGAAATATGTAACTGATCAAACATGGTGATTTTGGAACACTGTACAAGCGCAAATGTCAAAATAGCAAAAAGTGCATTTGAATTTGCCTTTGCAAAAAATTGAAACCCATGTCTTGAGGCCCAGCCATTGATCCTAGTGGTACACTTACATGCAAAGAGTATAAAACTGCAATCGGTATTTCAAAACAACTATCAGACACAAAGTTACAACCCTCTGAAAATAACCACTCTGCAAAATTAATTTTGTCTAAAACTTGTGATTTGCAAAATTGCTTTTGGATTTGCTTTCACAAACCTATCAAATGAGACCCTTATAGTCTGGAACCTTTATCATGGAATCATTTTCACACAAGGAATATGGAACTTCAATCAGCTCGCTCTGATGATCAACTAGTCCATTGACACTAATTTGCAAAGTCAACACTTCAAAACTTTCTGGACTTGAACACAATAAAAATGCAGAAATTTAATTTGGAAGGGGTTGGGAAAAGTGGTCAAATGGATTGACCATGATCTAAAACTCTTCATGGAGGTACAGTTCCATGTTTTCAATATGGGGGAACATTAAATTCCTCATGTCCTTGAACTAGGTGCAACTTGTAAGACCTCAAATTAGGACACTTCATAATTCTGCATTTTCACATTCAGAGTAACTGAATAAATTGCAAATGGAAAGGCTTTGGTAAATTTATCAAATAAACTCATAAGGATATTCAAATGGGCATGGAGGTTTAATTTCATATGTACAACATCTAGGAACAAGCCCTATGTCATTCCTATCCATCCAGTCAAAGATATAAACTGCCAAATTGAGTCACTTGATAAAAACTTTGAAAATGCACAAGTGCATAATGGGGTAATGACCTCTAAAACACATCAAAACTGAAATCTGAGGGTTGAAATAGACTATAATTTCTCTATGAAAGGTGATAAACACACTCTACAATCATTTTTTCAATCCAAGCTCCAGGTCTCAATTTTCTTGCACTCAAAGTAGGCCCTTTCAAAAGCATTTTTTGGGTAGTGACTTGTGCCTTAGAGAAAATTCTAAACTTAGTCACTCCAAAATTATCTAGAATTTTAGAGCCCCAACACATTCATCCCCTTGGGAAGAAGCAAATCCAAGCATTTGAAAAGATGTATGATGATTTTTTTCTAGATATATTTGAACTTTGCTCAAGTGTCAACATTTTTGTATGAAACATGCCAAAATCAAATCAAATGCAATCTCAATATTTAAAGTGTATACACATAAAAATGGTCAAAGAGAAAACACAATTAAATTTAATATATTTGGAATAACTAAATCAAATTTTTTTAATTATGTCGTTGAATTAACCATTTAATTAATTAAATCCAACTTATTCATAAATCATACAAGGATAATTTAATTAATTCATTTGAATTAAATCCTCCTAAAAAACATCACCTAGAACTACATGAAAAAAAACATTTTAAACAATGGGAGACAAGAACAAAGTGCACATGGATCACCAAAAGGCTTTGCAATCTTGACCATTTAATCTTAAAAGGGAATCTTTTCCACTCAAAGGGAACACATCATCAAACTTAACCTCAGTTATACCTTGAACATGGTTAATCAAACTCACCCCCTACACCTTGGGAAATCCTATAAATAGGATACCTAATTAGAGTAAAAGGATTCACCTTCATGTAGAGTAATGAAATAATGTTGGTTTGGATGTCTTCTTTCATCAAAAGCATAAGCACAACGTTGGTTTGCGTATTCATAATTCCTTTGAAGCATTGTTATAATGGAGGATTTTCATCATAATGTAGTGATTTTGATCAGTTAGACTAGGATTTGAATCATTTATCACAACGTCTTGCATCATATTAAATTATTATTTTATAGGTTGTCACTTGAGGATCAAAATTGCATCTAAGAGCATAATTCAAGTCCCTTGAGCTACAGATCCATAGAATGCTCATGATTTGGCTCAATTCAATTTCTTAACTTGTTCATCTTGATTTTGATTTGATTGATCATATTAATGTTCTATGAAGGTTATAGTGCTCAAATTACACACACACAAATGGCACCCATGCCTTACTAACTTTAACATGTGTTTGAGCTTTTTTTTATAGATTTTGTACTTGCAAGTTCAGAGAAAAGGTAGGTCACCTTTGCACTAAATTATGTCGCTTCTACACTGAATTTCACCATGTTTACACAAAATTTTTTTGCTTCTACACAAAATATTTTCGCTCCTACACAGAAGGCTGTCACTACTACACAAAATATTATTGCTTCTACACAGAAGATTGTCGCTTCTACACTAAAGTTCATCACTAGTGGAACGAAGAAAGTCGTCTTTACATTAAATTTCACCGCTTTCAATGATCAGGGGATTGCTTCTGAATGAAATTTTGTTGCTTCTCATTCTAATAGAAAAAGTTCATAAACTAAGAAAAATTGTTTACATATCACTTGATTATTATGCCCAAACGACAATTAAGAAGACAAATACATATGCAAAGACAATACAATGGGAAAATGAGATGGTAAAAATTGGTGAAGGAAATATTTTTGATAGATATATTAGTGTTATTAATATATATCAAGCTGGATATGGAGAAACAGTAAACTTTGATGCTTATCCTTTGTGAATTTCCATTTGATTGGATGGTATTGTTGATTTCTTAACTTTGGCTTGAGTTTGTTGGACTAATATTTGTGGAACTTGCTAAGGATGTTAAGGAGTTGGAACTATTGCTAAGGTAAAGTAAAATGCTACAATCTAAAAAATGCGCAATAAATGTCAAAGGTACACATTCTTAAACTTTTGATATTAAGTGTTACCTTTATTTCATTTTGTGGCAATTTACTTTCAAACACAAAATAATTAAAATACCTTCTTTGTTTGTGGATTTGAGATAGTAGGCTTATGCTCTCTCCTATCTTGGGTGATCAAAATTCCAAACCTATCAAGAATCCCATTTAGTTAGATAAGATCTAAAAATGAACCATGTTCTCTTTTTTTTTGAAGGATAAAGATAGTAGGGATATGCTCTCACCTTTTAGGTGATCAAAATACTAGACCTGTCTTAACCACATTTAATTTCAAAGTAGTGCATTTTTAACTATAGTGGGCCTACCTCTCAAGATTTTCCTTACAAGGTTGGTGAGAGGGAACGAACCAAGTGGGATACAACCATTTAAGTCATGGTAAATCCAACCCACTCTAAAATTAAATACATTCATCCTTAATAGGGTGAATGATGAAAAGTTTTGAGCAATATCCCTCCTCTAGTAATCCATTTGGATTGCTCATAACATTGTTTTTGTGATGGTGTGATACTCCCATAAAGGGAGGTAAAATTCAAATCCTTTTCAAATAGAATAGTAAGTACAATATGGTTAAGTAACAAGCTTACCTTATTATCCATGAAAAACAAAAATGTCCTTATGTAGCTTGTTTGAATTGTTCTCTTTGTACAACACTTGTGGAAATAGTGTGAGAACACACACTTGACGTTATAGATTTTTTTTAAACAAAGACAAGTGCTTGAGCATATTTGTTATGTTTTAAGGATCCTATCATTCAAAATAAGTCTATTATTTGAAAAAAGTCACAAACTGAAAATAACTTTTTGGATATATTTTTGAGTTAGAGTTCTTCTCAATCAAAGAAATTTTTTAACCTTCAAACAATTTTATAATCCACATTGTTCTATTTAAAATACATTAATTCGCAAGAGTCGTCAAAACATCCCGATCTTTGATTTTTGAAAAGTTTGTCATCGAGGATTACAGGTCCTTTTTTTAGAACCAACTAAATTAAGATCCATCTTAAGTCTTCATCATAGAGTTAAGTCTTTCTCTATTAGAATTCATCCTAAGAAACATGTCATTTTGGTCAAAACATCATTGGAACAAAACCATATCACTTGTTTTTAGTGAATACAACCAACCTTTTTAAAAACTGATACCATTGAGAAGACCGTAATTCAAGAAATAACCCAAAGATAAATTTAATGCTTGCAAGGACAAGGTATTATCATTTCAAAACATCTAACATTAATGTCACATTAGAAGAAAAACCACTTCAAGAGATAAATCTACCTCAAATACACGAGAATCAAAGTCAACAAGTTGATCAACTCCAACACATAAACCAAACACAAGGAAATAAATCAAGTATAGATCAACTCGAGAATGAATGAGCTAAGGCCAGCAAAAAAAATGACCATAATGATATTGAAGATGAGGAAATAAAAGAAGAAAATGTAAAGGAATCTCAACAAAGCCCTCTATTTCAAAAACTCACAGAGAGAGTAATGGAAATAAACAAAGAAAGGTATTTTATGACCTTATCACAACTAGGAGTTAGGTTACCTCGTGATTATGATGTTTCAAAACTAAAACAAGATTAATATGAGGTAAACCCAATATGGGCTTTGAAAAAACACATTCAATCCCTTCAACAACAACTCAATGATTTGCAAAGAGGTATACCTTAGAAGGCATTTTTACTTTTTCATTTGACATAAGTCTACCTATGGTGACTTTTCAACCTAATGTAGAATTTCCTAAGTATCATAAATACATGGGTACAATAGATCCCCAAAATCACATTAGATAATTTTTCACTCTAAGCATGAAATTCCTTTAGGAGAAAACATATCTAATGAGAGTATTCCCTAGGAGTCTAGATGGACAAGAAATGGAGTGGTTTTCTAAATTGCGACTAGGTATAAAGACCTTTAAAGAGATAGTAACCAATTTTGTATCACAATACTCATGTAACATAGAAAATGAGGTTACTATGCTATAATTATTCAACACCAAACAAAGAAATGGAGAGTTATTTTTAACGTTTCTCCAAAGATGGAGGATGCTCTATGCTAAATATCTTATAAGTGTACTTGAGAATGAGAAAATGGATATTTTTATCAATAACTTAAATACAGAGCTAAAATTTGGTCTCCAAATGCAATGTCCTCCATCATTTTATAAAATGATTAAAAATGGTGTTAAAATAGAAGACGCTCTAATAAAAAAGGGTGTGCCAAAGTTTTACAAAGATAACAAAGGATTATCAACCAAAAAAAATATCTACAATAACAATACCTCAACGAATAACAATAACAGTAATGATAAACCCAAATTTTGGTTGAACAATAACAAAAAAAAACTAGTAAATGATGGAGTGGTAGAAGCTAATAACATCAAACCAAAACTATTCTATCTTGCTAGAAATTCCAAAAATCAAGTGAATAATATCAACAAACCAAAGAATACATTGCTCACACATAACAAAAATCAAAACAATGATAGACCCATAATTTCACAATTCAACTCATTGAGAAGGAAGTTCACACCATTAGGAGAACCTCTTGAGACAAGTTTAAGAAAACTTAATTCAAACAAGATCTTCACCTTACCCGAGTCAAGAGTTTACGAATCCCAAGTAAAAACTTTAGTGTAATAATTCCCATGGTTGTGAGGATCATCGAAAAAAATTTCATAAGAAAAATGATTGCATGAGATTGAAATATTTTATACAATATCTAATTGATAATGACATCATTGAAATAGATGGAACCAAAAATAATGAATATCACACAACATTTAAGACTCATTTCTTAAATCATGAAAAGGGAGAATCTCGCAATGTAGCCAAAAAAAAAAGAAGGGGGCAGATAAGGTTAAATTTTATCACACTTATGACAACACCATTAACTCATTATCAAGTTTTGATAACTCCATTAATGGTGTAGTTATAAAAGACAAGCAAGATAAAGAACCCGCTTATGTAATTAAAAGAGAGAAAGCAACCAAAGTAACCTTAAAAGGAGAATATAAAAATAAAATCATGAATGGTCACCCTTCATTAAAAAATATAACTTAGATGATCAATTTCTAAAAATACCATCACAAATCTTGATAATAGAACTATTAAAAATCTCACCATCTCACAAGAAAATCTTGGAAAAATCCTGGGTTGATGTAGACCAATTTTAAAATATGGAATCTCATCTCATTGTGCCACATTGTTTATCCATCTTCGAGAAAGATGACATGTCCTTAAATCACCCTGAAAATATGCCATTACATATTGAAGTTCTTATCAACAAGCATAGAGTTAAATGAGTCTTGATAGATGGAGAGGCTGACTTGAACATATGTACTCTAAACTTGGTCAAAGCCTTGGTATATTCTAAAAATATTGTTGATCCTGAGAGAAAAATCACTATTAAAGCTTATGGTGATGAAGAAAGGTTATCCAAGTGCCTTGTGCTTCTACCAATCCGAGTTGGGCCAATCCAAAAATAAATAGTGTGTCAAGTATTAGATCTAAATTTTACATACAACATATTGTTCAGTAGACCATGGATTCACAAGATGCAGATAGTTCCTTCAACATATCACCAATGTATGAAGTTTCCCTATCTTGGTCAAGAGATAACCATCAGTGGTGACATCAACCCTTTTCCATATTTTAATAATATAAAACCTATCATGGATTCTTTGGTACCACATTATAGAGAAGTCTCCATACCTGATATCTCAAATGAAAAAAAATTAGAGAAGAGGTTTTTAATTCAAGTTCGACACCCAAGGGAAAAGGAAAAGAGATACATTACTTAAATATGAATATACTAATGAGGGATTTTGAGAAGAATTTGAAGGTTTATCATAAAGGAGTGGGATAATATTCCTTTTAAGTGATAAATTTACCACCTTCTCCTAGGTCTTATGGAAGACCTTCAATGTCACAGATCAAAGAACCTTCACTTCCTCAAAAATACAATGATACTTTTGTAAGGCCCAACACGTCCTTGGTAGGAGAACAAGGTGATAATGAAATCCTCAAGTGGTTGTATAAATATGAATAAAAAGAATCAATTGAAAGAGTACAACATAACAATATTCCCACACATCAATATGGGAAGGGCTTTGAAATCATGTAGAAGATTGTGTATCAAGGATCGGGTCCTCTTGGAAAGAGAAAAGAAGGAATAGTAGAACCTCTACAAGCCACCTTCAGGTATAACAAGGAGAAAACTAGAGTAGGGTACCTTGAAAAAGGTCATATCAAGAAAAATTCACCTCATTTCCATGAACAAATTCTCAAGCTACAATCATGTAGTGATGATAATTTCACACAGTGGGAATGGGATTCATTATCTGAAAAATCATGCCATAAAAAATATGTGGATGTAAATCATTCCTATACACCGACAACTATGGAAGAATATAGGTCACCTGACAGAGTGATATAAAATCAAAGACAACCATACATACACTCATTTATAGAAGGACAAAGTTTGGGGTATACACTACTAGATAACAAATCACAATATGTAGAAGAATACTTGAGTGGGGAAGAACAAGGTCCAATCTCTATACACCATCTTGAGGAAGCTCATGTTTTTGAACTTAACAATAAAATGTATAAGGAAGAACATAATACCATCAGGACCTTAACCAAAATAGACCTAAACCCAACCAATGATCCTTTATAATTACTACATCCCAAACTTATTGATTGGGAACTAACCAAACCGGCCAAAATGGACAACTTCCATAATGAATATTCCATTTACTTGTACCTTAACATGGTAGAACCATGTTCCATAAGATAAATTTATCAAGAAGAATCGACAAGGGGAGATGTCAAGACTCTTAGTCAAAAAAGTAAAAAAAATAATAATCAAAGTTCTAGTGGTGAAAACCACCACTAGTTAAGAAAAAAAAAAGAAAAAAAAAAAGAATCCGAAGATGAAAACTGTTGAATTTCTTAAGATCGCTGCAAATGTAATAGCACTCTATATTTTTTGTATGTTTCAAATGCAAAAATCTCTCTTTCATTTATATTGGGAAAGAGGCTAGGAGAGACATGTCCCTTCATGGGACATGTCTATTCATTATAATTGTATAATTTTTCATTAATCAATCATATATTAGAATAATATAATTTTGCATAATATATGTTTAATAATAATATATATAATATAATATATATATAACATATATATATACAACTACAATATATTATTATTAATCAATATCTAAGTATATTATATGTATTCTAAATGATCATATGACTGAAGCTACAAACATTAACACTCCCTCTTAGCTAGGGAGGATGATCAAACAAAATGTGTAGTGGTCTCTCTTGACTCTTTCCATAATTCCACAAAACATCAACACTCCCTCTTAGCTAGAGATGATAAAATCCATCAAGGTAATAAATCCATAAATTTTAAAAGAGAGGAGATATCACCTCACTATGATATCAGGAGATATGGTATATGGAAGAATATCAAATCATGTGATGTTCACCATAGCTCATAAATATCCATGGTATGTGCAATGACATTACGTCTCATGATATCTGCCATATGGATACTAAGTTTACTAAGTTCAGAAAGATCCTAATAAGAT
>MU228124.1:2514827-2535713 GCA_018584345.1 Thuja plicata | reverse complement strand
GGTCACTATACTTATTGCATTGTAAAGAACAACTCCTAATAGGGTTGCAAGATCTTCTAACATGGATTATTATAAACAAGTATAGTTTATTGTGGGTGTTAGTTCCACCGGGGTTTTTACCATTTGGTTTCCCCGTAACCAAATTGTGGTGTTGTCTATTGTTTTATCTGAATGTGCATTTACTTTATTGTATTCTAGAGTTAATAAAAGAAAAAAATTCAATTATTTGATAACTGATTCACCCCCCCCCTCTCAGTTATCCTTTGGGACTATTCTAACACTACTTTCCATCTTTGTCCTTAAATATGTCATATGTTTTCCTCATCTCATTGAGCTTTGTCTAAATATTTTCACACTGACCTCTCAATTTGTTAACTGTAGTAGGTGACTAAAGACAAAAATGGTAGGCGTGATTGATCTATTCCATGCAATCTTTTGTTTTACTGATAAGAAAGGATAGTCTCTACATTGCACTATCACACTTCTTCTCAATTGTATTTGCTAAAATCCAGTAGCCAAAACTAAACTCCAAAAGAAATTTCTCTATTTGTACTACCATCTCTCCACAAAACATACTAGATACACTAGATACCATAACTTTCTTATTGATCAGATGATCAATCAACATTTCAACACCAAGGTCTTGTCAGGTGAAAAGCATTCAGTTCATAAACCACTAAATATGTCAAATTCTCCCTTAACCAACATAATTTTAACAGTGTCAGAGTCAACATAATCTAATTCCTATGGAGAAACAACTATCTTCTCCACTTCTTCCTCAAATTTTGTCTCTTCCTCTGAATCTTCTTATCACTAGCTTCTTCCTCTTCATTTTCTAAAATAGTAACAATTTCCTTCTCTTTCTCATTTGTCTTTATCATCTTTAGTCCAAAAGATGAACTACCGATAACCTCTTCTATCTCTTTTTATCCCAAAGAGTGACATCCTTCAATTTCCTTTTTGGGTGAAGCTACAATTGTAATGCCCTATCGAGGAACCTCAATGCAAGAACATAATAAACTCTAAACTATGCAATATATTTTTGTAAACTATATTAAAATTAAGCTACACTTTGTAATTATATTTGATCTAAAATAAAAACCACTAGGATAAATCTTATATCTATTCCATACCTGACAATAATTGCATTACATGTGTGAGTTCTGCTTCCTTACTTCTTTGCCATGTCCTCAGTCATGTAACTGCACACATGTCTATACAACTAGATACATGACATCAGATTCATTTAGAATTAGGTAAATAAACATAAAAATAAACTTTCTTAGTAACTTATCTACAAGGATGTCATCAAGAAAGGGTGTAATAATATTTTTTAAAAACTTCTAAGACAAACCCTAAGGGACTGGACCTAAGTCTTGGAGGATCTTGATTGATGGCCTTGCCTATATTCATGCTCAGAGACTACATAGTTCAACTCTTTAAGTTTTTGATCCACATTATACTATTCACAATATCAAGGGTATATAACACATCATATAAGCATGTGTTTCGTAAAGTAAACAAGCAGGTAAGTAACCCTTTCTGGGGAAGAGTCCCAAGATAGTTACACCATCAGATGCCACCCACTTAGGTTTAATGGGGACGATTTCCAAGACTTAACTTATGAATTGACACTAATTACAACTAAGGATAGAGTTCTAGAGCATGTCATAATTCAACCACTAATGTTCCACCAAAGAAAACTTATCACTAATTACACATATTATTTGCATGACTCTTCTAAGTATGGTACATCATGAGAAAGTATGATTGTGAACTAAAAGAAATACCTATGACATAGCAACTTGATCAAAGGTAAAGAAACAAGAACTATAATAACATTGATTGTGGAAAATATTGCCCATGAAAGATCAAATGACCCACCAAAATTAGTAATTTAATGGAAACAACCAAGGGTAAAAGCTTTGCACACATGCAATACTCATAAACATCAAGTCGGGGACTATAATATTAGTTTAGAACAAGGCCAACTATTAGAATAATACATCTCAAGTGTAGAGAACTTTAAATTATCAACTAAATAGAGTAAAGGTCAATTCTAACAACAAGAAAAATACCTTCCCCAACTATTGATCATATCCTTTGTTCTCTCTCTAAAACTTACTAGCTCCTACAACTCATCAACTCATCAGTCTCTCCTCTTGACTGGTTATCCAGCTCTTTCACTACTCTTCTCAGTAGATCTTAAACTTATCACTTCACCAAGAACTCTATATAAACATACAAAATTGTCAATATATAGGCCTGTGTTTTTCCTCTTAATCCTATTGGTTAGGTTTTCCCTCAATTGCGCTCAGCTGTCTGATCTTCTCAAATGAACTGATTCAACGTATTTTCAATTTGGTTAAGCGCTTAACCATGCCTCCTGAATTGTACTTTTTATTGGAACTCACAACTTTCTTTTTTCGCTTAATCTACATCACTGAATTTGAATTTTACTTTTCATGACCATAGATCTTGCAATAGACTTTGTCTTTGTGCTTGGTAACTTCTTGATCTACGTGCCTTTGCACTAAATTCATTATGCTCCTTGTATTTAATCTTTTTTCATGCTTGGTGACTTTGGTAAATATCTTCACTCAGTATCTGACTCCGCTCGGTTACTAACCTTTCTTGGTAATTGACCTTGCTCAGTTGTCAACTTTGCTCGGTGACTGTATTAGCCCTACTCAACCGACAAGCACTCCACTACTTGGTAACTAGGTTCTTCCCTTTATCAACTTTACCTTTCTACTTTACCGACCCAACAACATCAAATTTTAAGTAAGAAATAATTATATCCTTAGTTCCTTATCATTTTCTGATCTTTATTATCTTCCCAATTAAGTTCCTCGTCCATTGATATGACATCTTAATATAAACCATAAATCAATTTATTGACATCAATGACAAACTAAAAAATGATCTAATCATTCTAATTTCTTGTATTCTTCTGAAACTTGGTCTTCATCACCATTACCATTAGTTGGTTATCAATATCCCTCTTTGGCATTGATGGCAATACTATCAATTGATGATAGTTTACTCTGATCTCTCTGTACTATCTCTGCTCCCTCTTAGCTTGTTCTTCCTCTTTGCCTACTATTACATTCTACCTCTTTCATGTAGTCTCCTTTACTTGTATTCATCACTTACTTCTCCCTTGTACGTATTTCATTCTTTTTCTTACTTCTCCCTTGTGGAGTCATCAATTACATACTTCTCCTTCTTTGACAACAATGCCAAAGATCAATACTCCTAAAATATTTTTCAGGTAGTAAATCATACCTTGCATGTATTGATTTCTCTTTGCATACATAATTCCTTTCACAACTTCAAGCATCACCTAAAGTGTGATCACTCAGCATCAACTCAAAATTCAGATATTCTAAAGTGTTCTAGAATTGATGCAACATGCATCTTGCATTTAATGAATGTTGGATAGGGGTAGGACCCCTAGTTTACCTCTGAGATACTCAAAATCATCCTTCGATAGTGTCTTGGTGAATATGTCAGCAAGATTTTCTTTTGAATTCAAATACTCCAACATTACAAGCTTGTCTTGTACTTTCTCTCTCAAGTAGTGATACTTTATAGATATGTTCTTGGTCTTTGAGTGCATTACCACATTCTTTGATATGTTTATTCAACTTGTGTTGTCACAAAAGATAGTGACTGGTTGAGTGATCTCTTCTTGCATACCTTATAGTAGTCATTTGATCCACACATGTTTTGTACAATTCATAGCTGTTGCAACATACTCAGTCTCAATAGTAGACTCTTATATACAACTTTGTTTCTTGCTTAGTCATGTAACTAGTCTTTCTCTTAAAAAGAGTGCTCCTTTGCTTGTACTCTTTTTGTCATCAATGTTTCCAGTCCAATCAACATTATTATAGAATTTAAAGTCAAAGTCTCCTCTTTTATTATATAGTAGGCCAAAATCTTCAGTGCCTTTCAGATATCTAAAAATTCTCTTAATTGCAGACATATGTATTTCATTTGGATTGGAATAAAAAATTGCAACAATTCCTACAACGTGGGAAATATCAGGTCTGTTGTGCACCACATATTACAACTTACCAATCATGGATTGGTAGAGTGATTCATTGACTTCTTGTGACTCATCCTCTTTAGAAAATTTGTAGCCAGTAACCATTAGTGTTCCAACCGGTTTTGAGTCATCCATACCAAAGTTGTTTAGGATATCCTTGATATATTTAACTTTTATAATATAGATCCCATCCTTTACCTGTTGAATTTTAAGTCCAATAAAGAACTTAATATCTCCAATCATAGAAATTTCAAACTCCTTTCTCATATCCTTATCAAAAGATCTGCACAATGTGTCATTGCCTCCAAAAATAATGTCATCAACAAATATCTGAGCAATTAAAACCTTGTTATTACTGTCACATTTTAGATACACATTTTTGTTGTCACTTGTTCTTTGAAATCCTATTTTGATTAGATACGAATGTAGTCTCTCATACTATGCTTGGGGTTCTTGTTTCAAGCCATACAGTGCTTTGTGTAATTTTCATACCATGTCTCAGTTAGTATTCTCAACAAATCCTTCAGCTTGTTCAATACATACTTCTTTATCAAGAATACCATTGAGAAATGCAGACTTACATCCATTTGATAAAATTTGAATTCCTTGTAAGCCACATATGCTAGTAGAATCCTTACTCCTTCTAATCTAGCGATAGGTGAAATTTTTTCACAATGATCAATTCCTTCTTCTTGTGCATACCCCTTGCAAACTAATCTTTCCTTATTTTTTATTACATTACTATGCTCATTTAGCTTATTTCTAAACATCCACTTAGTACCGATTACATTCTTATCTTTTGGTCTTAGTACCAAAGTCCATGTATTATTCTTTTGAATTTGATCTATCTCTTCCTTCATTGCTTTCTTCCCATCTTCAATTTCTAAAGAATCTTTTACTTTTCTCTGTTCAAGTTCAGATATAAGACGTGTTTTCTCTTACCTTGGTTCTTGTTAGAACTCCAATAGTCTTATCTCTAATGATTTTTCTCGGTGAGTGGTGTCTGTTTACATAATTTTCCAATATGAGCTCTGTGGCCGTTGGTATTTCTTTATTTCCATCATTCAATGGAATCTCTCTCTTCTCATCTTCTTCCTCATTTTTTTCATTTGGTAGAGTGTCAGGAATCTCAGTTTGTACATAAAAATATCTCTAAAAATCCTTGGGTTCCTTCTTGCTCTTGGAGCTTTTTCTTGCAGAATCTTATATAGCAGTAATGCTTGACTCTATGCAACCCTAATCCTGATTATCCCAAGAAACAAGTCCAATCAATGAGGATTAAATCCTCCTTCACTTTGAGCTCCACAAGCTCAAGCGGGTGTTCCTAACTTCTTCCCTCAATATTTAGTAATTTCTCAAACAGGCAAGCATAATAGATGTAACATAAAATGTAAATGATAATAGTTTGTATAAGGATTTGATGGGAACCACACAATCTAACATATATGACTAGTTCCCTATCCAATCGGTATGGAGTCACTTAATATACAAAGATCTTTAATAAAAAAGATACATCAAATGTAAAACCTATAAATGATGACTAAATTAGACTATATCATACACAATCCATTTACACTTCTTAAAAGCATAAACAACCATCAAATCTGTTTCAACCCTCTTCTTACTAAAACTACCGTAAGGATTTCAATTCTCTCCTTGAAAGAAACCTCAAACTAGTTAGACATGCTGCCTTGCAAAGTGATGGACTGATATGTCCTTAGCAACCAATCCAAACGAGCATAAAGTTGGAACAAAGACAACTATTCAATTAGATCACACAAATGACAGGAAGTACATACATATATTACTATCAAAACATCAATTACATATGAAATCAAAGCCAAGAAGACCACTGAAATTTTTAATCCAGAACATGCAGAGCTTAACAAGCCTTTTGTGGCATAAAATTCCCATCCCCCCAAAGTAATCTTGGAAATCCTTTTATAAAAATAATGATTGCAACAAGCTTTGAATCCTTTTAGGGTTAGGGATAAAAAATTTAGATATGATAGAGGAAATTAATTATTTCAACAACCAAGCACCTCTTCCATCAGCAAGTTGAGACCTTTCTTTAATCTATCCTGTTGGAAAAAATTTGATCAAGCCGCCATCCATCTTGGGAAACTGAAGAAAAAATCTCTGCAGAAGGAACAATGAATGGAATGTTTTGTTTGCATTAATTAATTCTAGGAAAATATGACCTCTCAGAACTGCAAATACCAACTAAACCTTCTTCAAAATCTCATCTCCCTAAGAGCATAATTTGATATTCATTTATACAACTCTGGAAATGACCTTTTATTAATGATAGAAGAACATAGATAGGGTTTAAACTGATTAAAAAAATATTCAAAATCCTAACAAAAACATTCTTCACATAAATGCATTTAGCACTTCCCAAATTTCCTTCACGCAGAACCCCATTGCTATGCAAACATGACCAAGAAGATCAGATTCATTGATTTACTGCTTTGCAACAATCGACACAATCCACCACTTTAAAACCTAGAATAAATTATTGTAAAATTCAAATATCCATTCCAAGTGCTACAGGTGGCACAAAATACATCATCGACAGCCCAGATTGAATCTTTTTACAACTTTAAAATAGTCGTAGATCTTCTTTTAAGTTACTCGCAAACCAATGATTAGATCTAGACACACATCGCTCCATTGTGATGCCTTGAACAATATCTTTCAATCACCTTTTGTTTGAGGCTTAATGTCTTCCACACGATCAAGACATATCTAACCACAAATTAACCTTCTTGACCTTAGCCACCTTTCCACATGTCCGCATGTCATGAATCCATGATTGATAAACAACTTTCAACTTTTTCATAGCGGAAAAGTATCATTCGTTAAATTGGAAAGATCTAACCGTCTAGAAACAACCTTGGTAACCTGGCATCATTGGCCCCACTTACCTCCATGTAGCGCAAGGGCATTATCTTGTGATTGATAAATAGACCTCATCTTTGGCATATCAAAATCACACAAAATGCATGAACAAATTGGATATGATGGATCATTAAATTGTATATAAGCCTGACCACTTTCCACATGGCACACAGGCGTGAACCCACAAAGGTTATTTCTCAAGCATTTTACATTCAAGGTATAGTGCCTGCCACTGGCTTAAAATAGATAAGATGGTCAAGGTCATCATCGCTAGATATTGAAGGATGGACACTTGGCATCATGGTGTGATGCCTTGATGAATAAAGGGATTGCATCTTCCATTCAAGGTATTACACCTACCATTGATCAAAATTTGATACGACGGTTCACGATCTTGCCGCTAACTATTGAAGATGTTGACCTCATAATCTCAGAATAGACAGGTGTCGCCTAGGCATGATGCCTTGGAGCATAAAGTGTCTACATCTCGTGATTAAGGAAAAGAAACTATGGTTGTATGAAAAGAAACATGTTTGATGCCTAGAAGAAATAAAGTACTATGGGGACTTAGGAACTTAAGAAAAATTAAAGTAGACCACGTGCATGACATAGGAAATATTAAAATGTCCCCACTCGATGACTTAAGATCCATTGGTTTAAAGACTTAAGTGACTGAAAAAAAGTAACTTCATTTTATAATGTAGACAACATACCTAGGGTTTATGACCAAAATTATAGAAAGGGTTTTACAAGCAACCTTAGGGTTTAAGGACCAGACCCAAACACCATGAAAAATTGAAAGATTTAGTAGTAGAGAAAACCATTTGTAACCCTAACTAGGCCCAGAACATAAACATGCCAAATGGAGAATATATGACCAACATTGGATCTGACTAAGGATGCTTGATTGCAAGATCAAGGAAAGAATTCAGAACTCTGGGAAAAGTAGGCCAGGGACACGAAAAATCTCCGCAGCAAGAAACACATGAATTTATACAAATGTACATCCTACAAAGAACCAGCACACCTAAAACCAACTACATATATACATGACTACTGTGCATGGAAAGAAATCTCAATTAAAGAAAGGTTTTAGGAATTGTCCATGCACTGGAAATTCCAATACCTCATCATCCAGACTTCTCAAGAAATATGGATCCTTACCATGTGTTTGATGAATAATATAACATGCTAACCATAAGAATTCAAAATTTTTATGTTTCCCTTTGTCTTCAACTTTAGCATTCCACTCCATTACCATGTCATCTAGCTGAAACCTTCTATTTTTGGCTCTCTTGTCAAACAAATACTTCATTTTTAGTCGATTCTTCAAGTTTTTCTTCTGTCCCTCTTGTATGATTTCATCCAATTCAACCAATTGGACCATTATTTTATGCATGACATCACTCACTTCAAACCCTTCATCCTCAATGAAGTTATAAATAGGAAGAAAATTATTCAATGATAATCTGGCCTACATGCCATATACCAATTCAAAAGGGGACTTGCCAGTATCCTTTTTCATAGTTACTCTATCAATCCATAAAGCTAGTTTTAACTTAGAATGCCAAGCTCTTTTGTTTGTTTTCAAAATTTTCTTCAAAATCTGCAAAATGCTCTTATTACTGAATTCTGCTTGTCCATTAGCTTGTGGGTGGTATGGGGAAGAATATGACATCACAATTCCATACTTTTCATAGAATTCTTTAAACTCTTCTGACCTGAAACACATAGCATTATCCATTATCAATTTTACAGGGACACCAAATTTGGTCATAATATTTTCCATCAGAAACTCAATGACAACTTTACTAGTTGATTTCTTAGTAGGAATTGCCTCTATCCACTTTGTGAAATAATCTGTGGCAACCAAAATCCAACTATGTCCACCACTATATTTTTCTAAAAATTCCCCAATGAAATCAATCCCCCACATGGAAAAAGGTGCCTCAACCACTACTGGATTTAGCAAAAAAGCACCTCAATACTTCATCTTGGAAGAAAATCTCTGACATGCTTCCCACTTTTGTACAAATTTGAAAGAATATTTAAATAAATAGGCCAAAAATAACCAGCCCTAAGGATCTTGTGAGCAGTAGTCTTGGCTAAATAATGTCCACCACACACATCAACATGCATCTCTTTTAGAACCTTTTCAGCATGTCATTCATCTAAGCACAACAAAAGTACACTATTTCTTCTTTTCCAATATAAATATCCCTATAATAATGTGTATCTTTGGGCTTGCAACCTAAGGGTTCTTTTTTTATTATTAGTCATAGTCTCAGGGCATTTGGCATTTTTGAGAAAGTATATAACGTCAACATAGCAGGTATGTCTTTCAATACTAGTTATTATTAGATCCCGTGTTCCCACATTATCTACCTGAACCAAATCCATATTCTCTTCAGTCATTAGCTTTGCTAAGCCTAATCCTTGTACTAATTTGGTAATATGGATTTCCAAATTACACTCTTGAATCCTATTGATCCATTTGCATTATTTTTTAGTAACCTTTGACTGGATGAGAATGTCCTTGATTTTTGCATGAGGTAGATATGCAATCACTTTTGCACAAACTAGATAAGGTCTGAATGATTTCATAGCTTTAACTAGGGCATATGCTTGTTTTTCCATCATCTCATAGTTTAACTCTACATCTTAGAGAGATTTAATAAAGAATGTAATAATATGTTCATACCCTTCCTCATCTTCCTGCAGTAACACATCAACAATTGTATGAAAGGATGCAAAATAAAATAATGAAAATGGTCTCTTGTAATCAGGAGACCTCAAAACAGGTTCTTCCTGAACTGATTTCTTGATTTTTTCAAAATAAAATTGTGCTTCTTCATCCCACTCAAACTTTGCATCTTTTCTCAAAAATTTAATTATAGGCTTAACAATTTCTGCAAAGTTAGCAATAAACCTCAACACAAAACTAATATTTCCTAAGAAAGATTGTACTCCCTTGACATTCTTTGGAGCAGTGACCTTCTAAATTGGTTATATCCTTTTTGGTTCAATTCTCACTCCTTCCCTTGACACAATGTGTCCCAACAACTTTCCTTATGTTATTGCAAACTAACTTTTCTTAGGATTCAAAGAAACACAATATTCCAAAGCTCTATTAAAAATATTATCTAAATGACCACAATGGTTCTCTGCTCTCTTGGAATATGTTGTCAAATCATCTTGATAGATCACCATAAATAAATCAATAAATTCTTTAAATGCAACATCCATACCTCTTTGGAATGTTGCCCCTGCATTTATGAGCATTCTAATATATACATATGTTCCCCAAGGAGTAGTGAATGCAATTTTAAATTGCTATGATTCCTTTACTAACACCCGGTTATAACCTAAAAAACCATCCATCATTGTTAATAAATTACAACCAGTAACTTTGGGCAACATTGCCTCCATGTTAGACAAAGAATAATTATCCTTTAGAGATGAAATATTCAAATTCCTAAAATCTACACAAAGCCTTATATCACCATTCTTTTTCCTCACTGGGACCAAATTAGAAACTCAGGTTGAACATCTTATGGGTTGAATAATTCCTGCACCCCTCAACCTCATTAATTCTTGTTGCATTTTAGGGGCCAATAATGGGTTGATTGGTCTCTGCTTTTGTCTGAATGGATTCACATCTAGTTTTAGTGGAATCTCATGATGGAAAAGGTCTTCCCTATAGCCTTTTAGGTCTTCATATGACTAGGCAAACACATGCTTGTGTTTTCTTAACAACTTTATCAGATTTTCCCTAACATGAGAATCTAACCTCTTTCCAATATATATAATTTGAGGTGTTGTTTCTGATCCCAGATTTACTTCCTCTAGATCCTCAATTTTAGCACTGCTCCAATTTAATAGATAATCATCTTGATCACTGAATAATGTTTCTAATGCTACTATCCTCTTAGGAATCTTATTATAACCTAATTGGACAACCTCATTGCCAAAAATAGTATCCTTGTCATCAATCACCTCAACTAAAGTATTACAATCTACCTGTTGGCCTTCATAATGGTCATGACATTGAATAAAGCTAAGGATATCTTGGTCATCCTCAAAAAATTTCCAATTGTAAACATTATCAGGAACAACCAGTTTACTCTTAACTTCCACAATTGATACCCCACTCAAGTTCAAATCACCATTCTTTAAAGCAACATTGGCTAGGAAATCAACCATGATGTTTTTTGACCTTTCTATCCATTTAATCTGATCCCAAATAACATGCTTGTACAATTTTAATTTATCATTTTTCACAGCATACTTGGATCTAACTTGTGCTACTACTAGCTCATAATCCCCAAAAAAATTTAGACATTTGATACCATGCCTAGTAGAAATATTTAACCCCAAAAACAAGGCTTCATATTCAACAGTATTATTGGTACATTGAAAGGTTAACAAGAAAGAGTACTTGAATGTAGTACTTGATGGAGAAATAAATAGAACACCAACTCCAAATCCCTCTCTGGAAAAAGCTCCATCAAAGTACATTTTCCACAGGCCACCTTATTGTGTCTTCAGCTCTCCAATTAATGGATCAATACTTTTGCATTGTGGAAAGATCTTCTCAACTCTGAAGCTTTCCATATCTACATCCACACAAAAATTAAGCATAATATTTTTCACTTTTTCAATAGTCACTGGTGCTTAGGGTTCTCTATAAAATTTTACTTCATTCCCATCTATTGGGGTTATTGCATAAGACAAGTACAATTGTACATGACCTCCAACTGTTGCAGCCCACTATCTAGACAATAGCATACCATAATGGGGTTGGGTATCTACAATAACTACATCCATTTTGTAGGTTTCCTCAGGAAAGACAACAATCTTAACCTCAACTCCTTTTAGATTTCCAACCACAGGGACCTCTCTATTGTCCATGGCATAACACCTTCCATAATAAGTGTCAAAATCCATACCCAATTATTTCCCACATATAAGATAGGGGTTTCTGGCTCATGACTAAAACCCTTAATTTTTCTCTCCCTTTAATTATCAACAGCGACATACACTATCCCCTTGAAAAATGGCATTACAACCTCCAATTGTTCCTAAAATTTTTATATAAGTCAAGTTGGTGAGTTCCAAGATTCTTCCAAGAATATTCTAATCACTCTGACTAGAGTTTCCCAAAAGTGTCTTCAACCAGGATCAATACTATGATCCAATCCACTGACATGACCAATCTAGGGTCACAACACTAGCTCTCACCTCCACTTCACTTCACAACATTCAAGTTCTCAAACATGTTCAACTTCCTTCATAAGCCTACACATACTCAATCACTGTCATTGAACACCATAATAATAAATAACTAATCAATATTTAAAATATGGATTTCAACTCTACCATTCTGGATAGACCCGCATAGAGAGGTTCATAACTTTTGAACCATATCAAAAATTGGTGATCACTCTGGTGAGGATGGGCGTAATTTGATTTAGAAAACCATTTCCAAAGCTTGTCAAAATCCAATGATGCAATAGGGATATATAGCCCCCGCACTGAGAGTCTTTGTTTTCTGAGATAGTGAGATTTCTTACATAATTTTCTTGCCTCCATCATGTGTACAAAGTTCTAAACACTCCATGTACTTCTGTGTTTCCACCACTTTTTTATATGAGATGTCTTGTTTGTTTGTATCCTCTATAGGACATATGACTGTCCCAACTTGAGTCTCCTTTTCATTCTCATGACTCATAGCTCTACTACTTTCATCAATATCCTCTGCAAACTTCTTCTCACCATCTTCATGACCCCTTGCACCTTGAGATACATCCACTACCATTTGCTACTTAGTCTTTGCTGTCAGATCTAATTTCTCCTCTTGTCCCACCAATGGAAAACTCTTCACTTTGTCTTTAACTAGGACCTCTATCTGATCCTCATCTTCACCTACCTCTTCAAGATACTTTTTCTCCAAAGCATCTCCATGTATCATATCTGATTCAGCACTAAGAAACTCTGCAACATCTAGAATCTTCTCCTCAATAGGTGCTTTGTCATCTTGGTGTTGTTTGTTCAATAACTCACCACTCTTGTCTTATTCTAAGAGTTCATGTAACTTTCTCCTAGTTACTATTAGCTTGGATTCATTGTCCTCTATCTTCATCTTTAGCTTTCTAATCTCTTCTAGGGCTTGGTTTCTTGCTTCCTCTTTCTTTCTTGCTTCTTCTTTCTTTTTGGCCTATATTTCTTCTCTCTTTTTCCTTTCATAATCTTTAAAGGCTTTGTATGCCTCGTATATGACCCTCTTTATACTTGTTAGGTAAATGCTTACTACCTTTCCTCGGCAAGGATCTAGTCCCTTTCTCTGATACCAATTTGATGTAAGACAAAGAGGTGAGTTTCAAGATTCTCCTAATAATCTTCCAAATTCTTACAAGGTCTCCCAAAAGTACCTTCAACTGGGATCAATACTAAGACCCAACCCACTTGTATAGACCAACCAAGGGTAAAAACACTAACTCTCACCTCCACTAGACTCCACACCTTTCAGACAACTCTCCTCTAAACATACAAGTCACAAATGACTCCCACATAGGATCATCACAAGATCCAACAATGCACTTCAAATCTGCACACTAGAACTGTCAAATAGCACAGTCACACATTCTCCTACAATCTTTGGTTCCCCAAGATTAATATGTTTATATAGCCCTCAAAAGGCTTCTCCCTTTCTTCCAGAGACACCCTATCAAATAAGACTCACAAATTTCCCCACTCCAACATCCAAACACTATCAACCAAACAATTCACCAAAACCAAACAATCTACTGTTGTTCATAACAGTCATACGAAAAATCTAAAGGACAGTCACCCTTTTGACCTCCCTATCCTTGTGCCTTATTTCCAATCATTAAGACACCTTCTAAAACTTCTCTAGTCTTTGTCCACTTTCATACTATATCCCTCTTAACCCATTAAATGCAAGTTTTGTTAAAAAAATACAAATTACCACCTTGTTGTCTGCTTTGACATACCTGTACTCAGAGATCCATAACTTTTGAATAAAATTGAAACTTATCAATTTCTCTAATGAAGATGGGCACAATTAGTTTCTCTCCACCATAGAAAAAATTGAGAAAAATCCAATGGTGGGTTTCAGAGATATAACCCCTGCACTGAGACTCTTGTTTTCTGAGACAATATTCTTTTCTTTTCATTGCATTTCCAAATCAACATATTCATTGTTTGTGGGTTTGGGTCCTTCCTTTTTCACCTTTATCTACACAAAATGATACTAAAATTCATATACTATATATATTGGACTCATATCACAAAGAACAGTGGAATCATAAGGTTTTAGAACCTTGTACATTTCATTACAACCAGAAATCTGAGACTACACTCTAACTATAACTAAGTCACAGTACAAACAATAAGGAAACCAAATCATAAGGCTTGAAATACTTAATGCATTTCCATAACCAAAATCAAAAGAAAATAAAGAAACTCCTCTCCACATAAATAAGCTCACCAAACAAGATTCAATCAAGAACCAAAAATGCAAACTGTATTAAGTGTTTGTTGTCTATAAACAAAATCTATGATACAATCCATACATAGACCAAAAATGCCTTCAAAGATGCTCTTTCTCCTTGGAACTGATTTCCCATAATTTTTAATCCATGTCCCCAAATCTTTGGAACTCTCAAACCACTTTTTCCAACCACTTAACTACTTTCTAGCTTTCAAGAATCAAAAACAAAAAAGACCACAATGTTGTCAAGTTGACACAACTCGACAATTAGATGGCTACTAATTAAATTACCCCCTATTGAACCATAAATGGTTTTTAAGTAACCTCTGATAGGTGAAAAATTCATAAACCTATCCTTCTAAGCCTTTACATGAGTCCTTATTGGCTACATTTGACAAGTTTGGAGTTTTTACAAATTTTCCACAAAAATGGCTTAATAAGATTAACAAGTGGCTTTTATAAGCCTCTTTACAATAGCATGATGATCCTATTGATCATTTTGTCCTTAGGATAAGACCTATAACATATTCCTTGTCTTCAGCACCTTCTGATATGCATAGATTTGCATGGTGAACTAAGTGACCCTTCTTGTCTTTATGAGTTGCTCTGCACCAATTTTTAACATTTCAATCAAGGGGACTGAAACTTTCATTTGTGTCAGAGTATGTTTCATATTAAATGTAGGTAATCTAGACAATATACCATATGTGCTCTTACCTTTTCTTCCCTTTTAGTAACAACTTGCTTGTCAAATTTTACTTCCTTATTTTCTCATTGGGTAGAAGAAGGATCTCCTTGTTTTGTACCTTCCTTCTTGTTTTCATCTTTGCTTTGAGATTCTGCAGGAACCTTTGAGGCACTTTCTTTAATGAACACAGTAGTAGGCTTACCCTGACTAGACTCTACCTTCCTATTCCTTAAGTTGTAAGCACTCCTATCTTGATTGATTGTTTCTATGGTCAAAGATATTTTTTCCTCCTCACTAGGCAATCTAAAATGAGGATGTTCTCTATCATCACCTAAAGTATAGATACCATTTTGTAGGATAGTATTAGTTTCATCATCTGAATCAAAGAAAAATTGTTTATGGTATCTTTGGAAATGTCCTCTCTTAGTATCTACATCTACAACTAGCTCCTCATCTTTAGAAGACCCCATATCATTAGCCATGTTCATAGTGAACATATTTACCATAGGGTCCTCGTGTTCTAGGCCTATCTGCTAACTGATGTCCTTCATTTGTTCAGCTAAAGCTTGGGCAATAATACATTGAAAAGAAGAGTGGGGTATATTACAATCAGCACACCAAGGGTATTTTCTACATTATGTGCAACATTTATTTTCAAAGGATCAGGGGTTACCTTAGCCTTTTGTCTCTCCTGATTTTCAACAATAGGCTTTCCATCTTTCCAATTTTTCTTGTATGGAATATCCCTCAAATTTGGGAATCTATCATACCTCTGATATGGATACCTATTATCATGAGAACGCCTATCATTTTTATCAACTTTGGCTGAAAATTCCTTTACTGCACTTA
The DNA here is from genome assembly GCA_018584345.1 of Thuja plicata. Lineage (NCBI taxonomy): Eukaryota > Viridiplantae > Streptophyta > Pinopsida > Cupressales > Cupressaceae > Thuja > Thuja plicata. The sequence continues at coordinate 2,519,708 of MU228124.1, read as the reverse complement.
CCAATTTATCCACCCTATCCTCCTCCTTGGCAGGTCTACTTGTTTGTCCTTTTGTATCCTTCCACAACCTTAAATCTTCTCTATTTTCCATTGTCCCCAAGGCTTGCCTATTTCTTTCAATTTTTATAGCCATTTTATTGGCATCCCTTAGACTATGTGGACTCTTATCCCTTAAAAGGTATGACATCTTTCCTTCTATATCATTGAAATATGTATTTAAACATACTTCCTCATCTAGTCTCAAAACCTGAAATAACTTATTCATGGCCTTTTGAAACCTATTATTGAAATTTTCCATACTTTCATTTGGGAACTTCCTAATATTATTAAATTCATTTAACATTAAACATGAATTAACATGTTCATGATATTGTTCCCTAAAACATCCAACAAGCTCTTCCTAAGACGCTACACTATTTTTAGGTAAACTCCTATACCAATCTCTAGCATCTTCATCCAAAGATTGAACAAATAATTTCATGAGTACATCCTCATGATAAATCTTAAAGTTAGACATATTGTCAGTGAATGCTTTAAGGTTTCCTTCATAAGTTATAGTACTATTGCCACTAAACCTGGGGACTTATCTCTTATCTCATTTGGGATGACATTTGGGTAACCAGGAATGCCATCAAAGAATAATGGATGGTACCTATCCAAATGGATAGGTCGTGTTTTTTTATGGAAACCTGGGGACTTACTCCTACTGTAACTCCTTGATTTGTTGTGTTTTTTTATACAGTAGCAGCAGAGTGACCACCCAAAATTTGTAAACCTTGAGCTAGACAAAGAGTATGATTACTTTGACTAGGACCAAATACTTGTGTAACACTTGTTGTTATAGTATTACTTGTAGTGACACTTAAGAAGGCTATCTTCCTTTTTAGCTCAACAATTACTACTTCCAATTCAGCCTTTTCCAATTACTTAGCAAGTTCTTCCTTGACCCTCCTGGCCTCCTCTAACTCAAGATCTTCCTGTGAGATCCCACCTAAAGAAACCTCCTTTGGTTTTGGTTCTTCAATATGAATACCAGATGCCTTCTACTTTCCCTTATTCTTAGGGTCTAGAATAACAAAAAGTTGGAGGATGACAAGTTTCTCCTTGACCCCCTCAGGTTCTTCAACATTATTTATTGCCATTTGTCTCAACAATTTCCTTCTTAACTGATCATTTATTATTTTCTTTTATCTTATCTTGTCTTCCTTTTCTTTGTTTCTCTGATGTGTGATGGAAAATTGCACTTGGAGTTTTCTCTTCATTTCAGCAGCTGCCTCATCAAGACGTTCTGAATCTAGGAGGGTAGTGTTAGATCCCTCCCCCTATCTCTCATTAGGAGAATAATAATCTCCATATGCACCCACTCCCAAGTTTGGAGCCTCTTCATATTTTGATGTATTTTCTTTATGATAATGTGGGATTGGATCCCCTACCCTAATTTTCTCCTCTTGTCTTTTAGTTTGAGGGAAAACTCTATCATTTCTTCATTTCCTTGTCTATCCTCCTATGGAGGTAGTTGGAAGTCCATTTTCCAAATTTTCCTTGGGATTTTTTTTCACCCAAGATCTAGTGTTTATGTTATTCATATTGAGGAAGTGTGTATATGATTATATATATTACTCAACACTTCTACAAAGATCTCTCAAAGTTACCACCCAAAACAAGTTGGGAAAATACAACACTAACTTAAATGAATACTATAAAAGGTTTTACCAGACAAGGATAAAAAAAAAGAATCTAGGTAAGAGTGGCTCTATAATGTTTAAGGTCAACTCACTGGCTTTAGCTTTATACAAATTTAAATAACTAGGAATTCTTTGAAAGGTTTTTTAGGACTTTTTCTTCTCTCTTCCCTAGTAGAGTTGCCAATTTGTTAGATATTTTTCTTTCATAATATTATATAGAAGCAATGCTTGACTCTATGCAACCCTAATCCTGATTATGCCAAGAAACAAGTTCAATTAACGAGGATTAAATCCTCCTTCACTCTAAGCTCACCAAGCTCAGGTGGGTGTACCTAAGTTCTCCCCTCAATATTTAGTAATTTCTCAAATAGGAAGGCATAATAGATGTAACATAAAATGTAAATCATAACAGATTGTATAAGGATTTGATCAGAACCACACAATCAAACATATTAGACTAGTGATGTATCCAATGGGTATGGAGTCACTTAATATGCAAAGGTATTTAATAACAAAGATACATCAAATTTAAGATGTGCAAATGATGACTAGATCAAACTATGCCTTACACAATTCGTTCACACTTCTTAAAAGCACAAATAACCATAAAATTTGTTACAACCCTCTACTCACTAAAACTACCTTAAGGATTTTAATTCTCTCCTTGAAAGAAACCTTAAACCAGTTAGACACTCTGCCTTACAAAGTGATGGACTGAGATGTCCTTAACAACCAATCCAAATGAGTATAAAGTTGGGACAAAGACAACTATTCAATCAAATCACACAAATGATAGGAAGTACAGACATATATTGATATCAAAAAATCAATTACATATGAAATCAGAGCCAAGAGGACCATTGAAAGTCTTAATCCAGAACATGTAGAGCTTAACAAGCCTTTTGTGGCATAAAATTCCCATTCCCCCCAAAGTGACGCTGGAAATCCTTTTATAAAAAAGGATTGAAACAAGATTCAGATCCTTTTAGGGTTAGGGCTAAATAATTTAGATATGATATGGGAAATTAATTCATTTCAAAAACCAAGAAGCTCTTTCATCAGCAAGTTGAGACATTTCTTTAATTCATCCTGTTGGAAAAAAATTTGATCAAGTCACCATCCATCTTGGGAAGCTGAAGAACGAAGCTCTGCAGAAGGAACAATAAATGGAATGTTTTGTTTGCATTAATTACTTCTAGGAAAATCTGGCCTCTCAAAACTACAAATACCAACTAACCCTACTTCAAAATCTCATCTCCCTAAGAACATAATCTTATCTTCATTTATACAACTCTGGAAATGACCTTTCACTAATGACAGAAGAACAAAGATAGGGTTTAAAGAACAAAGATAGGGTTTAAACTAATTAAAAAATTGTTCAAAATCCTAAAGGAAACATTCTTCACATAAATGCATTTAACACTACCTAACTTTCCTTCATGCAACACCCTATAGTTATGCAAACACAACCAAGAAGATCAGATTCATCGATTTACTGCTCTGCAAAAAATGACACAATCCACCGCTTTGAAACCCTAAAGAAATCATTTGAAAATTCAAATATCCATTCCAATGGCTATAGGTGGCACAAAATACATCATTGGTGGCCAAGATTGAATCTTTTCACCAGTTTAAAATGGAGTCGTAGATCTCCTTTTAAGTTACCCTTGAGTCAACGATTAGATCTGGACACGCATCGCTCCGTCATGATGCCTTGAACAATATCTTTCGATCACCTTTTTTTTGAGGATTAATGTCATCCACATGATCAAGACATATCTAACCACAAATTAACCTTCTTGAGCTTGGCCACCTTTCCACATGTCCTCCTATTGTGAACCCACGACTGATAAACAACTTGTATCTTTCTCATAGTGGAAAAGCACCATCCGTTAGATCTAAAAGATATAATCATTTAGAAATAAAATTTGTAACCTGACATCATTGGTCCCACTTACCTCCACATAGAGCAAGGGCGTAATCCCATGATTGATAAACAAACCACATCTTTGACATAGCGGAATCACGTGAACTGCACGATCAAATCGAATCTGACGGATCATTAAATTGTCTGTAAGCCCAACCACTTTCCATGTAGCACATAGGTGTAAACTCGCAAAGGTTATCTATCGAGCATTTTACATTCAAGGCATAAAGCCTACCACTGGATTAAAATACATCGAATGTTCAAGATCATCACTGCTAGCTATTGAAGGATGGACACTTGGCATCAAGGCGTGATACCTTGATGAATAAAGGGACTACATCTTCTGTTCAAGGTATTACGCGTGCCATTGATCAAAATTTGATCTAACAGTTCATGATCTTGCAGCTAACTATTGAAGTTGTTGACCTCACAATCTCAGAATATACAGGTGTCACCTAGGCACGATGCCTTGAAGCATAAAATGTCTACATATCGCGAGCAAGGAAAAGTGACCATAGTTGGATTAAAAGAAACACACTTGATGCCTGGGAGAAATAAAGTACTACAGGGACTTAGGAACTTATGAAAAATTAAAGTAGACCCCATGCATGACATAGGAAATATTAAAATGGCCCCGCTTGATGAATTAAGACCCATGGGTTTAAAGACTTAAGTGAATGAAAAAGTAACTTCATTTTATAACGCAGACAACATACCTAGGGTTTATGACCAAAATGATATCAAGGGTTTTACAAGCGACCTTTGTCATGCCCCACAAGGGAACCGAGGAAGAGAACAGAGATTCTCTTTGAAAAGAAAACCTAAGTAAAAATTCATGAAAATCTTTGAACTTTTAAAAGAGTTATGAGAGAAAAACTTTAAACTTAGATTCTTCCCAAAGTTCCCTTCTAACTTAATGCACCATTCATTTAAGTCCATCTAGTGTGCTAACAATTTGACGTACTTTTAAACAAACTACATCATATCATTATAAGATTCTTTATTAAGAAATACCTAAGTACTTTCATTTCAATTTTCCATTTAAAACCATCTAGATTCCTAAGTATTCTTTATGAACAATATAACCTTTAAATCAAATGGAATCATCTAAATCATTTGATACATTGCAAATAATACATTTGTTTTTCCAATAGCCTTTTCACTTAATCAATAATAAGAAACATACTACTATACTTGAAATGTTAAACATACATCTTGTACATAAAGTTCACATCTCCCTTTTCCCTTTTCCTAAATCTACCCATTCCA
>MU228124.1:2496145-2511933 GCA_018584345.1 Thuja plicata | reverse complement strand
CCTGCATCACCAAGAAGAGATACATATATATACATATGGATATTCATACAAATCAGATATACGCAAACAGATGACCAAGATCGATACATCGTGTGGACCTCAACTAAGTGAGTAACTACGACTTCGTTCTGAGCCATGAAAACACATCAGACACATATCTATGAAACTTAAAACATCATAATAATGGTTAGATTCAAATCCTTGGTTAGATCCATAAAACATATAAAAATAGATGGTTTTCTAATCTCATAAACATATGAATGATAACCATAAATGAGCATATCAATCATATCATCATCCAAAAAATATAAATGTAAATGTATAGTTCTAACCATCATAATAAAATGTCCAAGTCAAAATTCCAAGTATCACAATAGGAGAGGGTATTACAACCTTAGGGTTTAAGAAGCAGACCAAAACAACATAAAAAATTGAAAGATCTAGCAGTAGGGAAAACCATTTTTAGCCCTAACCAGGCCCAGAACATAAACATGCCAAATGGAGAAAATATGACCAATGTTGTCTTCATCATTCCTCTCTGCAAATTCATCAATCCTCACATTTGCACTTTCTACAGTTTTGTTAGTACTATTACTTAAACATTTGTAGGATTTTTTTTTAGTATAATATCCCAAAAATATTCCTTCATCTCCTTTAGAGTCAAATTTTTCATCTCTTGCATCTTTAAGAATATCACACCTACTTCCAAATACTTTGAATTAACTTACATTTGGTTTGTGTCCATACCAAATTTCATAAGGTGTTTTGTTTGTTCCCTTCATCAGTTGGACTCGGTTAAGTGTTTAAGCAACAATGTTGACTACTTATCTCTAGAAGATTTAAGAAATCCCATTCTCAATCATCAATTTTCTTGCACAATCCAGAATGGATATGTTTCTTCTTTCATCTATACCATTTTGTTGTGGTGTTCTCGATGCAAACATCTTCCTCTTTATACCATGTTCATTGCAAAAGAGTCTAAATTCATCAGATGTAAACTCTCCACCTCTGTCAGATCTCAGACATTTCATCTGTCTCCCTATTTATTTTTCAACTCTATCCTTGAACCACTAAAACATTTGAAATGCATCAAATTTTTATTTTAAAAACACAACTGACATCATTGTAGAATAATCATCAACAAACAATATGAAGTATCTATCTCCATAATAGCTATGTGTTCTCATGGGACCACATAGGTCGGTGTGTACTAATTCCAATATACCTTATGTAGTATAGATTTTTCTTGTAAAGCTCAATTTAGTCATCTTACCTACTTGACATCCTTTACACATTACATTCTCAGGTTTGTCTAGACTAGGTAGACCTCTTACTTTATTCTTCTTACTTACTTTGATGAAGTTGTCTAAGAAGCATTCAAGATTCCTCTCTACAACAGCGTCGACTACTTGTGTGGAATAAGCATCTTTCTCTATATCCTCTAGTTCCTCTTCTATGACATTTCGGAAAATAGTTGCCCCATAGGGTTGTTCAAGGAACATAGTAGAACTGGTATTTATGAAAGGATCGTTCTCTTGCTCTATTTCCCAAGCAGGGGATCGGTTGATATATGACTCACCAGGTTGTGTTCCAGCCTTAGACCTTGTGTAAGGCCCCCCATGAGGTGTTTGAGACATACTGTGGTCCAGGTTTTGTAACTAAAACAAGTGATATAAAGAAAACAAAGAAGAATATCCTTTCTAAGGAAGTCTGAGTTATGTTTAGGACAAGGGTAATTCTTGGGATAGATTTTGATATAGCTTAATCTCAAAGTGGTGATGATGTAAAAATATAAGATTTTCTGACCTTTGCCTTAGACAAAGTCACTTTGATAAGGGTGATGATGTTTTATATGATGAGATCAAGGTATTTTGAGTCTGAGCTTTCAAACTAACAATGTTTTTTACAATAATTGTGCTTTACAGAGAAGGGATGATCTTTAATGTTTAGAGATTCACACAATATTCTTCATGTTTTCCTGAGTTTTGGACACCAAATGAAGAGTTCTCTCAAGGTTTTTTTAGGTTAAAATAGGTGTAATGTATCTCTGGTCAATTGCCGTACAACTCCACCAATTGCGGAAAATAGGAAACAGTCTCAAAAAGGGTAAGAGATGGGTATCACTGCTTGACCATTTTGATATTTTTGGAACAATACTTCTGATTTGCAAGATAGTTGACGTTGACAACACTAGAATTTAGCACGTTTGACTTGTTTTGACAGTTTGGATGTTTTGTTTTGCGTTTTCAGAAACTAATCAAAGAAACAAGCACAATAGACACTATGTTTTGAAGAATGAAGACTGACACTGTGTATGTTCTACAACTTTATCAAGTTGCAAGGTTATCATGAGGTCTCAACAATGAATAGTCAAATTTAATCTAGGTCAATGGCTTCAAAATACAATGTTATAGGCCCAATGCTTGAATGTTTATTAGCTCACACAACAATTGTCACACTACTAGGACACGAAGGTCCATGACGTAGGTGCCCATGTTTTTTCCATTTCCAAGTATTGTTGTCGTGAAGTGAAGATCTTTTTCACTACACAAATACCATGGAACGCATGTGTTGGGGATCTTGGGGGGAAATTCTGCAACCCCTTGCACTATAATAAGGTACCTATTCGGAGGTAAAAAAGGTTGGCCTCTAATTAACCAAGGTTGTAGTAAGGGTCTGTGGTGTCTCTCCAATTGGTTTGTACATGTGTGACTCACTTCAGAGCCTAGTTGATCACGCTGGCTCCTTAGGGACATTCACCCGATTGAGACTATCACCAACACACCTCGCCCGAGCTTCACTAGATAAGATGAAACTTTGGTTCACACCTTGTTTATATACCGATCAGAAGGATTACCGGTCTAAGGTCATTATCTAAGGAAGAAGCGCATTCCCCAAATAGGCCTTTCTAAAAAGTACAAAGGTTTCTAATCTAACAGTTTGTGGAAGTGCACCCAAAACTCAAGACACAAGGTAAATTGATTAAGCTCCAAAAGTTTGAAATGTAAACTAAGCTACACCACCATACAAGCACAAGTGTTCAATTTTGAGCCCAAACGTAGGTGTTGATCGCTTGTTCAATTTTAATGTACCAAATCAAGAAATTCTTTGCCTTGTTCAATTTTAGTCCCCACGTCAATTTTAAGCCCAATTTTGAAACGTGAGATGTAAGATGTGTGACAAACACTGTTCTTTTTAAACCCAAATTGACAAGTGAATAAATTTTAAGTTGTATTGTTATCTTGCCTCCTCGATTTGTACCTATCAAAGAAAGTGTTTGGTATCTTCAGAAATGAAAGCTTTCAATCCAAAATAGCAAAATATCTGGAAACTCCGGGATTGTTGAGATTGCTTAAATTAATGGTGACTTTATACTTACCTGTGAATCTCTTAATTGAATCAATGTACCTCGTGTTTGCTTCGCTTTGATCGTTAGCTATGATTGTGAGAATAGCCCTTTGTTGTGATCAATAGTTGATGGTTCTCCTTCTGGCAGCTCTTAATGCTCTAGCACTTGGTATGCGTCTGATTATCCTCTTGGCCATTAGTCATTTTCTCAATCCAAAGAAATCAAGAAAGAACACACAAAAAGAAAACTTTTTCAAAGATCTTTCTTTTTTCAAAAATATTTTTTAGAAAAAATAAAATAATAGAGAATAAAGTCCCTGTATAATTTCAAGACCTTTCAAAAAATATAACTTTTTTGATAAGAAATACTGATTTGTGTCCAAAATTAAATTTTTATGAAATATCATAAAAAATTTATTAAAAATCATAAAAAATTCTGAAAAAATCTGAATTTTGGACTGTAACTTTCTTATGTCAAAGGGTACCTGCAAAAATAATTTTAGATCATAATTCCTTAATTTGTGCCCTAGGGACACATTTTATCATAAAAGACCAGTTTGGAAAGATCTGTTATTTTTGCAAAATAATTTCACACAAATTAAAATCACAGAGAGTAGACCCCCTCTATAATTTCAATAACTTTCCAAAAATGTAACTTTTTGATAAGAAATGCTAATTTGTGTCCAAAATTAAATTTTTATGAAATATCATAAATTTTTTTATAAAAAATCGTAAAAAATTTAGAAAAATATGAATTTTGGACTATAGCTTTATTATGTCAAAGGGTACCTGCAAAACTAAACTTAGATCATAATTCCTTAATTTGTGCCCTAGGGATCCATTTTATCATAAAATACCAGTTTGAAAAGATCTGTTATTTTTGTAAAATAATTTGACTGAAATTAAAATCACAGAGATTAAACCCCCTCTATCATTTCAAGAGCTTTCCAAAAATATAATTTTCTTGAAAATAAACTCTAATTTGTGCCCAGAAATGATTATTTTATGAAATATCACAGAAAAATTATAAAAAAAATAAACAAAATTCAGAAAAATCTGAATTTTTGTTTGGGGCCTCCTTAAATCAGCGTCAACTTGCAAAAAAAAATTCATAAAATAATTCCATGTGGTTTGAAAGATATGACCAAATTTCATGCGGGCTGTAAGTTCACGTCGGGTTCACCAAAATGTACGCCTCTTCTTCGTGATTCGTGGTTCCCAAGATTTCCAAAAGCAAGGGTTAGTAGCAAAGGTTTTACAAATGATATAAATCCAATACACAAATACTACTAAAATGAATAACTCGAAGCATAACCAATAAAATATACAAGCAAAGAAAGGAAAACAAATGAATGCAAACCCCAAAGTGCTTGAAGTTTCTATTGTCTCTCTCTACTCCTTCCAAAACACTATTTTTGATGCTCAGTATTGGTGTGGGTAGCGTCTATGACTTGAGAAGCATCAAAAATTTGCTAATTGAAATGTGTGTGTGATCGCAAGATGGCTTGAATGCTAGAACCAAACTGACATAGTAATGGCGCACGAGAGCTTGCAATCTTGGATCCTTCAAATGGTTATGAAGGGTTTATTATATAGGAATTGGGGATGAAATGAACGGTTGAGATCAATCCCAGAGATAGGGAGATGAATGGTTGAGATCAAAGGGAACTGGAGAAGCCAGCAGTAAACTCCACCTCTTCAATTTGTAAAGAGGAGACAGAGTTTGGTTGACTGAAGAGCTAATTGTGAATTACCTTTTTGAACTGAAGAGGTTGGTGAAGTTACCCATGTGGACTGGAGAGGTGGGTGAAGTTACCCATGTGGACTAGAGAGATGGGTGGAGTAACTCATGTGATCTGATTGGAGTTATCTCTTTGAAGACAAATGAATATTTAATTAAAGATTTCAACATGTGAGATAATTGAATTCTTTTTGATTTAGAATTGCTTTATTGAATGAAATTAAATTAATTTAATTGGAAGAATTTAATTAGTAAGTTTAAATATTTAAATTTAAACTATATGAAAATTAATTTAATTAATTAATTAATGGTAATTATTTAATTAAGGTTAATTAATAAAATAAAATTAATTATTTAATTAATTTTGGAAATTTGATTAGATGATTTGGGGAATAAATTTAGAGAAAAATAAATGATTAATTAATGATTAAAAAACCATTAATTAATAGATGAAATTTAGTTTTTTTAATATAACGTTGCAAGCATGTCCATTTTTGGGTGTCTATATTTGCCCCTCTTTGATGCGATGTGACTTGTCGCAGTATGTCAAAGAATTTTCAGATTTGATCCTGTCCCACCTTGCCCTAGTGATAGCAAGTGGACTATATGCCCCCTCAACAAATTAAGTATAGAAAATATGTTAGATGAGTATTAATTTGTTGAAAAAGTGAATCACTATATGATGATGATGAATGCATTCCTATGTTATTTATGATGTTATTGATGATGGATGCATTGATTATAGGATCTACTATGCATATGTTTTGGATTTTTCTTATGCAATAAAGGAATGCAATCTACCATGCACAATTTTTGAGTAATGCATGTGTTAGTTAGAAAGAAGTTAATTTCGAAAGATGTTCTCTGAGATTGATCTATTTAGACATGGAATGATAGAAAGGATTCTTTTACTTTTTTTGATAGATATGAATTGATAGAAAGGATGAGTGTCCCAAGTCGCTGCCCCTGTTTCCAATATTTGTCATCATTGCATTTTTTTTTTGTATTTTCTAAAATTCTGAAGAGCGTCGAATGATCCATATCACATACCACCTGGATACTACCATGACCTCTTGATAGCAGAAGGAGTAGAGAGATTGAATAGAAAGAGAACCTAGTGCACCCAAATATTGACCATCAGGGTTCAACTATGTTCCCTGTTTGAAAAGAAAGAGAGCCAAAAGCACCCAGATATTGACCATCTGGATACTTCTTGTCCTCTGAATTAATCTAAAACAAAGAAACCAAGATAGAACTCCTATGCACCCAGATTCCATCTGGATAACACTATGAGCTCTTGATTATTGAAAGGGAAAGCCAAGAAAACAAGATAGAACTCCTACACCCCTAGAGTCCATCTAGATAGCATCGTGAGCTCTTGTTTGCAACATAAAAAGGTAAAGACCATAGAAATCAAGATAGAACTCCAAAACACTCAGAGTCCATATGAATAGAGATGCGAGATCTTGATTCTATAAAACCAAACAAGCAAAATAAAAGAGAAGGAACATCCAATTCTTTCCCAGGGTTAAGCTCAGATCATGGAACTGCGTGGCTGCTAGATAAGTGACAACACCTACCGCATTTATCCTAAATCATCATGGCCCTAAAATTTAAGTGAACATTCAATAGACAACAATCAAAGAAAATAAGTCATGATCTATCATAGCTACTCTCCTCACATGGTGGATCCTGGAGTAGCGTAAGAACATAACTGTGAAATATAGACTGGCATCTGACCGACTGACTGACCTAGTCAACATTTTTTGGATGGTTCCTCGATGCAGTTGGATTGTTTTGATTGGCTCAATTCTTTGGATAGGCTTGATTGGCTTGATTTCTTGAGTGTGTTTGGTTTCAATAATAGATTACTCATATAAGACTGACCTGTCTAGTTTGAGCGTATCCATCACTGTGTAAGATATTTGATATGATTGATTGTGATCATGTTGGCAGCTGATCAAGCTGTGTCAGATGGGCCCCATGCTAGTTCGCAAAGCTCATGATTGTGACAATTGATAGATTGCCTTGGTCGCCAGTTGCTTGCTGATTGATTTGATAGATTGATAAAGATGTGTTAGATGAGCCCAATGCTGATTTGCAAAGCTCATGATTGTGACATTAATTGACTGGGCATGATCATCCTTTGCTCTCTTGATAACCGAGTTGGTTTTATTGCTTGGGATTTTGCAAATTTTTGAATGTTTTTGATGAAGATTGATTTTGTCAAAACATTTTTGATCTTTTATGGATTTTTTGATGAGTTTTCTAATTTTTTTGGATTTTTTTAGGATATTTAGAATCACCCCCTAGTTTTCTGATTTTTTGTATTTTTACAATCACCATTATTAACCATGGGTAGTCAGTCTTGCATGTGAAGTGTGCTCAAGCTTTTTGATTTTGGAGTTTATTGATGGTGAAGCTAGATTTGAACACTTGGCACATGTTTGCTAGGTTTTCACTGAGGTACCTACTCAATAGCGCTTGATTTCCAGGTTTTCACTAAGAGAGCGATTTTGTTTCTCTTTACTTTTTTGTTTTTTTGCTTTTTTTTTTTGTTGTCGCCAAGGTGCCTGATTGCCAAGTTTTCACCAAGGTAACTTTTGTATTTTCAGATTTTTTTGGTATTTTTTAGATATGTAGATAGGTACCTTAACCATAGAGCTGTTAAGGGTAGAACCTCTTGAGGTGCATGTTGGTGATGTATCCTGAAAGCTGGTATCCTTCTGGTGTTGCTAGTATGAATTCCCCACTCTGAGTAGAGTTGATAATGACAAATGGGCCTAGCCAGTTAGGCTCAAACTTTCTGGGTTTGACTCTCTCTGCTTGTTTTTTTTTATTTTCCATGAGGACAAAGTCTCCTACCTCAAATTTTCATGGCTTATCCTTCTTGTGATATTTTCTTCTAAGGCGATTCTGATAGCCTTGTAAGTGGTCAAAGGCATGTTGTCTTCTTTCATCTAGTAATTCTAGTTCACTAAGCCTTGCTAATCTGTAGTCTTCATTTGAAACCAGGTTCTTCAATGATATCCTTAGGGATGAGATTTCCACTTTGAGGGGTAAAACCGCCTCTAATCCATAGAATAGGGAGAAAGGAGTGGATCCTGTAGGTGTTCTCACACTAGTTTTGTATGCCCATAATGCGGGACAAAGCTATAAATGCCAGTCTCGCCCTAATCCATTCACTTTTTTCTTTAAGATTTTCAAGATTATTTTGTTTGTAGCTTCAGCTTGGTCGTTCCCTTGAGGATAGTAAAAGGAAGAGAACCCTTTTTTTATATGGAACTATTTGCATAGCTCTTCAACATCTTTGTTCTAGGAAAGGTGTACAATGATTTGTCACGATAGTTTGAGGGATCCCGTATCGACAGATAATGTGGTTAAGTATGAACATTGCTATTTCTTTCTAGTGATGTGAGGGAAATTTCCTCCACCCACTTGGTGAAGTACTCGGTTGCTACTATGATGTATTTGTGTCCATTTTCTGAAGAAGGTGTAATTTTTCCCACTAGGTCAAATCCCCACATGGAAAAAGGCAATGGTGATGTGATAGGATTTAGTTCCTGGGCTGGTGCAAGGATAAGGTCTCCATGAATTTGACACTGTCTACACCTTTGTACATGTTTGTGTGCATCTATCTCTATTGTGGGCCACTAGTATCCCATGTGGATGATCTTCTTAGCTAAGTTTTTTCCACCTCTGTGGGTTCCACAAATTCCTTCATGTACCTTATACAAAGCTTTATGGGATTCTGTGGAAGTGATACATCGTAGTAGCATTTCATCTAGACTTATTCTATATAAAATAGTTGAGAGGATGGTATACCTAGAGGCTTGGTGGATGAGGGACTTTCTCTGGTTCCTAGACAAGTTGGGAGGTAAGACACTATTTTGGAGATAGTTATAGACATATTGGTACCATGGTGATTAAGGGCCAACAAGGACACATGTTGATTCTGTGATAGATGCTTGGTGTGATGGAACCAAGATTTTCTCTACTAGAAACTGGAATCTTGTTTCATTGCCTGACATATCAATCAATGATCATATGGTATCCATTGCATCTGCAGCTTTGTTCTGTGCTCGTGGGACTTGCTCGAAGAAGATGTAATGGAACTTGGTGTATAGTGTTTCCATCTGTGCTCTGTATGGTATGAGCTTCTCATCTTTGGTCATATAATCACTGTTGACTTGACTAATGATCAACTGTGAGTCTCTGAAGACCTTTAGGTTCTTGATTCTCCATTGAATTGCTATCTTTAGACCGATGACCAGTGCTTCATATTCTGCTATGTTGTTAGTGCATGGGAAGTTGAGTCTGAAAGACTTTGGAATTGTATAATGATCTGGAGTGATAAGCACTATCCCTACCCCTGCACCATGGTTCGTGCACAACCCATCAAAATATAGTTGCCATACCTCGATCACTGGTCGTAGTATCATAATAGATTCATTAGGAAAGTCAGAAATAATAGGCTAATGGTCCTGAATGGGTGCCTTTGCTAGTTGATCTACGATCACTTTCCCTTTGATGGCCTTTCTTTCTATGTACTCACTATCAAACTCACTTAAGATCATTACCCACTTCGCAAGTCATCTGGTGAGCATTGCTTTTCTTAGGAGGTACTTTAAGGATCAATATGTGCAATAAACTTTGTTCAGTGACTCAGCATATAATGTCTCAGCTTCTGGGAACCGAAGACAACTGCAAGGCATGACTTTTCAATTGGTGTATAGTTGAGCTCATATCCTACCAATGTTCTTCTTAGATAGTAGATGGCCCTTTCTTTACCTACGTCATCATGTTGTGCTAAGAGTACACCTAATGCTGACTCCATTGCTGAGATATACAAAAGCAATGGTCTACCTTGGAATGGTGGCACCAATATAGGAGACTTGAGGAGGTAGTCCTTGAATGTTTGGAATGCTTGTTCACATTGCTTTGTCCATATGAATTTGATGTCTTTGTGCAGTAGATGTTGGAATGGGTGGCACTTGTCTACTAGCTGAGCTATGAAGTGTCTGATTGATTGGAGCCTTCCTTGTAACCCTCTTAGTTGTCTCAGGTTCGATGGTGGAGGCATGTCCAATATTTCTTTGACTTTCTCTGGGTCTACTTCGATGCCTCTATGCGACACCATGAACCCCAATAGCTTTCCTACTATGACACCAAATGCACATTTCTTTGGGTTTAAATGGACTTTGTATTGCTACATTCTGTCAAATATTGGTCCCAATACTTGTAGATGATCTTTTCGAAGCGTTGACTTGGATAGTATGTTCTGATTAAGTAAAAGCAGGTTTTACAAGGACCCAAAACCTTTACAAAAAACAAATAGTTCAGCAGGTTTTACAAGGACCACATAGTCTTCCATTGTTTTGTGGATGAGATCATGAAATATTGTTGTCATAGCCCTTTGATATGTTGCACCCATATTTTTTAGACTAAATGGCATGACGTTCCAATAGTAAGTGCCCCAAGGACATGTGAAAGTTGTTTTATGTTGATCCTCTTATGAGATCTTTATCTAATTATACCCTGAAAAGCCATCAATGAGTGATAGCATTTGATATCCAGTGGTTAGATCTCCTATCATATCAATGTTGGGTAAGTGAAAGTCATCTTTGGGACAAGCTATGTTGAGATCTCTGAAGTCTGTGCAAATCTGTATCTGACCACTGTTCTTTGTAACTGGCACCAAGTTAGATATCCAGTCTGCATATGGTATAGGTCTTATGAACTTAGCATCCAGGAGCTTCTTCAATTCTTCTTTGACTATCAATGCAACATGGGGATGCATCTTTCTCAGCTTCTGTTTGATAGGTTTGTCATTGGGTAGAAATGGGAGATGGTGTAGTACTAGCTCTGGATCTAACCCTGGCATATCTGAGTAGGACCATGCGAAATTGATCATCCTTGCTTTAAATAAGCTGATAAAATATTCTCTCTCCTTAGGGGTGAGTGATTTTGCCAAGTATATGTTCTTTGGGTTCTTGTCATCTCCCAAATCGACTTCATCTTTTTCTTCTGCTAGTAATGTCAATTTCTCCTCTATTAAGGGGAGGAGTTCCTTCTTTCCATCTTCTAGCGCCTCAGTGAGGTTTTCGCTAGAAGATACGTCTTGTTTTAGTTTTTATCATTCTTTTGTTCTTTTTTATTTTGTGGACTAGAAAGAGGAGCTGCCTCCCCAAAATATACCACTCTGTTGAGGTCAATGGAGAATCCTAGCTTGTGATCTCCTGATGGAATGCCTTCCCTAAGTCCCATGAAATCAGAAATAGCCTCATCATTCTCAAAGATATCTAAATCAGGGGGTCCTTGTTGATCCCACTCTATTAGCTCTCAGTGTACAAGTTAGATACTTTCATGGTTGTTTTCCTCTAGTTGATTGAAAGGGACTACAGATATGGTTCCCACAAAACTAGACTGTGACGTGGACACACCACTTGAGGTTTGATAAATGACATGCTTATCTATGCAGGGTTGTTCGGTAATGGTCATTTGGTCAAATAATTCTTCTAGGTTTATGATAGTGTTTGACTGAGGGGAATAATCTGGGATCAATGGTTCAGAATCGTGAAAGTATCTCCACTCATACTCATGGGAGTCATTCTCAATAGAACGATGGTTAGATGTCTCACATCCTTCGTTATCCTTGATTTCCATGTGGAGGTCTATTCGGGTTTGTGTGGTTCCCTCTTCAGCGGGCAACAACTATGCTAATATGTTTCTTATCAAGACATGTTCTGTGTTGTGCCCCCGGTATATCTCTGCTATTTTTTCTTGATCGACTTGGATGTCTTGGATCACCAAATGTGTTCCTAGTTTCCCATAGCCCAACCCTCTTTTGTTTCTCTAGGTTGGTGGGAGATACAATTCCATTAAGCCTTGTTGCCTTGCCCCCAGACTAGTTGTACCATCGTACCCAAGTCTTTGTAACATTGTGTAACCATTACCATAGTTTGATAGGGGTAGGGGTGGTCGGATTGTCTCTGGTGAGTCTTGGTATAACCAGGTACTGATGTCTTGTTCAAATGTCTTTTCTTCTGCTATGTCTCCCCATCTGAAAAAGGTTGTGGGTGGACATTTGAATAAAACAGGATGGGAGTTTTTGTTATAATAATAGGTTGTGGCTCTCGGGCTCTGAGGCATGTGCGTGATGGTAAAAGCCTCTTCATATCTGTATTCACCATAGCCCTTGTTAGTAATGGATATCTTTCCCGCTTTCTGTGTGATATCTTTAAGATTTGAATCTGAAGAGGAGGGAATACTTGCATCCTAGTTAATGACTATCTTTCCTGTTGTTCATGTGACATCCTTGGGATTTGAATCTAAAGAGAATGGGATGCTTGCATCTTGGTTTGATGGTACCTAGTTATCAGTGCTAATTTGGACCACATTACAGTATTGGAAAGGATTGGGATCTCCCTCTATGATGATTTCCTCTCCCTGGTGTGGGAACTTGATGCATTGATGGTATGTCAAAGGTATGGCTTGCATTTCATGTATCCAGGGTCTCCCTAGTAGTATTTTGTATCCCAACTCAAGGTTTAGGATCTGGAAGGGAGTTTTTTTTACCACTGGACCAATACAAACAGGTAGAATGATAATACCTTTAAAGGACCTTTCCTCTTCATCATAAGCTCTAATATTTATCCTCCTTGTAACATCAATGCTTGATTTTGAATAGCCCAATTGCTTGATTAACTTTATAGTGTAGATGTTTAACCCAGCTCCACCATCAACAAGGACCCTACAAATAATGCTTTTGTGGACCTAGACAAGTAAGTGCAAAGGATCATTATGCAAGGTTTATGCAGTGACACATCATAGTCTGTGAATGTGGCATATTTGTTAGCAGCTTGTTGGCTAATAGATTTGTTCTCTTTATACTTTGAAATTTATCTTCTAACTCTATGACTTTGAAAACAAATCATTTGCACAACAATTGGGTAAGCATTCACTTTTCTTCCCTCTGAATTTTACAAAAGGTACAGCTCCCTTCTAAAGATATACAATGAATGGATAGTGCAATCTAACATATAAGCTTTTAACTGAAAAGCAGTAAAAGATCTCTCAATTGTTCTTGGACAGATGAGGTAGAGAAAAAGAAACTTGCAAAACTAAGCAATGAAGCAGAAAACTACCATGCGGAAGAAAAAATAAACTAAGCGATTGATCAAAGAATTTCAGAATAACTAAATGTTCATCTACAGAAAAACTATACTTCAGAGAACTACAATAAATGACTGAAACAGAATCACACATGCACAAGATCGATATATAACTCTCTCAAAGTAGAACATATATATTTCACCATCTGATTCAAAGATCAAAATAATTTCATGCACGAGTATTCAGGTAAGACTGGCTCAAAGTCCAGTTATCATCAGTCATTCAAACTACTGCAAAACAGAAAAGAAATTATGCTACTGTTTTTAAATTCTATCTTTCCCTCTATTCTAATCTATTCTAACCCTTTGCAAGGTCTTAAGCTCCAGCTTAAATAGTTTAAACGGTCTGAGAAAGCCTCCCAAAAAACCCGGCTTCTCGGACACAAACAAAGCAAGAAACAGTTATCAGTTACAACCAAGTTTCCAGAAAATATTTAAAGCAGGGTAAATTGAGTAAACAAAACTGAATCCAATTCAGTTTTCCTGTGCATCTACTAATGTGGCTACCTTTACCATCTTCCATGACTGAAAGACACAGAGTAGCTCCTAAGTAGGCGGGGCGTGCAAGTTCTTCAACGCGGTTAACTTGGCATGCGTTGCATTTTTCTCCCACCGCATTTTCTGGATTTTCTCCGCCTACTTCAGCAATTGCCCCCGGTTTAAGATTAGCATGGCTTCTATGTTGGTGGTCCTCATGAGGTCGTGAACCATCGGGGCTTCACTCTCCTTGAAAGCGTTCATTTCATCCACGAAGGACTTCACTAATGCATCGACTCCTTGATCCCCATCTTCCAGTTGCAGAATGCCTGAGGGATTTACTATTTTGATATCTTTCAAGGTGTCGGAGTGAATCTCCTTCACTGCTTTCTCCATGATTCGCATCTGAGAAATGGTTGTCTCAAACAAAGTGTTCTTCCAACTGAAGTTTTTCTTTAGGATGAACAGCATACACGCGTCGACAAACTTCATGGGATTCTCAGTCAGAAACTGTTTCACTCCATAATCTTCAATTTCTTGTACCCTCTTCACAATCTCAGCACAATTTCCCGCCTCACCTTCCCAGATTGGGATCAAATTCTAGGTCTCCCCCAGGAGTACTTTTCCATCTACACGGGTGCTCACGAACTCTCTTATGAAAGCGCTTCCTTCTGCTATGATTCCGTCTGTCCATGCCTTCATCACTTCTATCCAGGTCCTACCCTGCTGCACCTGTTTGACCAGCTTTTGAATTTCTGCCGAATTGGGGTCGAATCCCTGATGAGCCTGTGCTAGAGGTATCGCACCATTCTCAGTCAATGAAGAGAGAAATTCCACCATGGTTGAAACTATCTACTTCAATTCCCGCTTCTCTCTGCCATCTTTCTGCGACTGTCCGAGCATATGATCCGCGGAGAATTTGAAAATGTGATCGCGGGAGTCTCTGTTCAGCACCCCCAACTCCATCTTCATTATCTCATAATCCTCGGGCTCAGGATCTTGTGTCTCTCCCATTGGCCTCACTGTGGCGATTTCAACAGTAACTTTCCCTGTAGAAGGGTCCATTATTAACCTCGCGTCGGTCTTCATCCTTTTATCTTTCGGAGTGCGAGCTGCATACCTCGTAACGATTTCTTTAACTGGCATAGACAGAGGCTTGAAGCTTTTCCTCTTGTTAATCGATTCAGTGAGCCATGGTGTGACTGCACTAGGCACCATTCGTTTGTCGGGGGTCTTTACAAGTGTATCTGCAGTCTGAGATAGGTCTTGGCAGTGTGTGAGAGCTTCCTGCATCTTCCCTTTGTGGTCGGGGGTGAATGAGAGATCCTCATCATTGAGGTCACCGATGTCATCCAGATAATCAGGTTCCTCTGAGGCCATATGGTTCTTCTTCTCAGACCTCGTCCTTGGTCTTGACCTTGGTGCGGTTGGGTGTTTCACTGAGGCTGTCTTCTCCTTCAATAGTATTTTTTTTACCTGCATTTGATAACAAAGGAGAGCTATTAGCAAAAGCTTGTTTTACATTCTTAATAGGCGACCCAGTATTATGGCTTGTATCTGTAAGGAGTTGAACTCCTTTCTTCCTCGCCATGATCTAGTTCTCTGTTTCCTCAAAAATGCTGCGGGCCCGGAGTCTGATATCACTAGATTCCTTTCTTCTCCAATCGAGGATTGGGACAGCAGCTTCTTCAGAAAAGGTGGCGGATGGACGGGGAACCTCTGAACCATCATCTTCCATATTTCTGATATCAAACTTCAACTGCAGCAGCCTAATCTGAGATACCGTAAGCCTGGTTCGATCTCGTTCCCAAATCATTTTCTCATCTCTGAGATTTTCCCACAGATCCTCAAGATGGTAGCTTGGAGAAGGGCATTTTCCTAATCCCAGGGTCTACCTGGCAAAACCTTTGCTATCAAAACTTGCCCTTGGTTCATAGAAAGGCATGTGGAAGTTCAATAAATTACTCCCCACAACAGATGCATCCAACATGCTGTTACAGATTAGATGGCCTAATTTCACTGGGAACAAAGAGTTCCACTTGTCTTCC
>MU228124.1:2456737-2471893 GCA_018584345.1 Thuja plicata | reverse complement strand
CCTTGGGCAGTGGCTTGGTGAAGATATCAGCTAATTGTTCTTTGGATTGCACATACTCAAGTGTCACTTCCTTTTCTTGAACTTTTTCTCTCAAATAATGATACTTGATGGCAATGTGTTTAGTCTTGGAATGCATGACCGGTTTCTTGGAAATGTTTATTGCACTAGTGTTATCACAATAGATAATCACTGGTTCTAAGATCTTCATATGCATACCTTCAAGTAACTATTTGATCCATGCAATATTTGAGCAATTTTCAGTAGTAGCAACATACTCTACTTGTGTAGTAGACTGAGAGATGCATCCTTGTTTCTTGCTAATCCATATGACAAGTCTGTCACCCATAAAGAATGCTCCTCCAATTGTGCTCTTCTGATCATCAAGATTTCTAGCCCAATCAGCATTGGTAAACACCTTAAGTTCAAATTTTCCTTCTCTTATATACTATAAGCCATATTCCTCATTATTATTTAGATATCTTAAAATTCTTTTCAAAGTAGTCATATGTGATTCCCTGGGGTTAGCAGAAAATCTAGCAACAATTTCTACTGCATGTGCAATATCTAGTCTAGTGTGTACAACATACATGAGTTTTCCAATCATTGATCTGTACAAAGTCTGATTTACCTCTGTTTTCTTGTCATCCTTTGTCAACTTACATCTAGTAGCCATCAGTGTTCCAACTGGTTTGGAATCTTCCATCTTAAATATTTTCATATTTTCACGACCTCTTTAATGTATTTGGACTGTGTAATGAAAATACCTTCACTTTGTTGTATGATATGTAGACCAAGAAAGAACTTGATCTCTCCAAACATAGACATCTCAAAATCTTTACTCATCTCATTAGAAAATGATTTGCATAGCATATCATTGCCTCTAAATATGATGTCATACCATGCTCTAGGAGCTTGTTTCAATCCATACAAGCCTTTTTGAAGTCTACATACCATGTTTCTCTTGTCTAGATCGACAAACCCTTATGGTTGCTTAATGTATACCTCTTCTTCAAGTATTCCATTTAGGAATGCTGACTTGACATCCATATGGTATACCTTGAATCCTTTGAATGAAGCATAAGAAAGTAGTATTCTTACTCCTTCTAGCGTAGCAATGGGTGCAAAGGTCTCTCCATAGTCAATACCTTCCTCTTCTACATACCCCTTGCATACTATTCTTGCTTTGTTTCTTGTGACTTCTCCATTCTCATTCAGCTTATTCCTGAATATCCATTTAGTACTGATGACATTCTTGTCATCTAGTCTTGGCACAAGTGACCATGTCTTTATTAGAATAGTCCCAAAGGATAACTGAGAGGGGGGGTGAATCAGTTATCAGTAACTTTATTTATTTTCTCTTATTAACTTCAGCATACAATAAAGTAAATGCTCATTTAGATAACACAGTACACAACACACAATTTGATTATGGGGAAACCAAATGGTAAAAACCCCGGTGGGAATTAGTACCCACAATGAACTATACTTTTTTCTATTAATCCATGTTAGAAGATCTTGCAACCCTGTTAGGAGTTGTTCTTTACAAAGCAATAAGTATAGTGACCTAGTTAAGGGTCTAACCCTATTAGGAGTCTTTTACAAATAACCCTATTAGGGGTGAGGACTCACTGTCCAAAAGCTCACTGTTTCAATGGTGAAGGCTACAACCTTTTGTAGAACAGATATACACTATATCTGATGATGAACTATAGAGTAGACCTGCTAACTTGATCAGTTACAATGTATTGTAATCTTCAACTACTTATTCACATAGATCCTTGATGAATGAAATAACTCTAATATTCTGTTCTGTACTTTTTCTGTCTTTGTTCTTATCATTCACACTTTGTATTTACAAATGAACTACTATAAGTATCTTCTTTAAATTAGAAGGTCATGATGACTCTTGGAAACACTTCAACAACATCTTTGTCAGCTTAACTAAGTATGCAAACAATATTAAGTCTGCGCAACACAAACTGAATAGACGTGATGCTTCACTAAGTTGGCTTCACCAAATCATCTCAAATAGAATGATCCTGATGTTACATGATAGGCATTTTTAACCAAACATAGTTAACTCATAACTAATCATGAATATACACACGCATATCTAGAAGATAGGCGTAACTCGAGAACCAATGCCAATATGTTGGCTTCGTACAGATACACTCTAGAAACTGTAACTACCACTAACAGAATCACACAACACAACTGAAACTTCATATCTAAGTCTACGTGTATGAACATAACATACTAAACATGTCTACAACATGAATATATCCACACAAGGCTTGATATAATCATTCTGATAAGTACATGCAGAATCACTACTATATATTATATGTTGTCATCAATGACAAACATACAATCAATTAACTGCACAGAAAAAAATCTCCAACAGTCTTGTTCTTTTCAATCTTCTCAATCTCATCATTTATAGCACTTATCCATTCTTCGTTATAAAGTGCAACATTGATAGATTTTGGCTCAAACTCACAAATTAAACAATTTGAGGTTAAAGACTTACTTCTTGTTCTTTTACCAGCTTTCTTATCTCATATGATCTATATCTCTGGATGGTTCCTTCTTACATATCTTACAAGTACAGGTTCAACTCTTTTTCTATCAGCTTGATCATCATTTTGTCCTTCAATCTATTCTTCATCACCTTGCACATTATTTTGATCATTATCCTGACCGTCAGTATTTCCAGCCTGACCGTTGGTTGCAACATTCTATTGTTATGAAATTAAGCATTTTTGCTCAGGTAGAGTGTTGGGTTCTTCACACTATACAAACTTGTTGTAGTCCTCAGATTGTTTTGTTTTTTCTAGCTCATTCTTTTCTACAAATTCATCTATCTTTACATTTGCACTTTCAACAATTTTTCTAAAAGCCTTGATAAGACATTTATAAGCTTTTCTCTTGGTGGAATACCCTAGAAAGATACCTTCATCACTTTTGGCATCAAGGTTTCCATTTATATCATCCTTTCAGATATAAAATTGACTACCAAAGATTTTGAAGTAACTTACATTGGGTATTTTACCATACCATAGCTCATAAGGTGTCTTCTTTGTGTCTTTCTTTAATTGTACTATGTTTAGTGTGTAGACAGCAGTATTGACAGCTTCCCTCCAAAAGATTTAGTTTATGCCTTTCTCTATCATCAGTTTTCTTGCACAATCAACTATTGATTTGTTCCTTCTCTCAGCAGTCCCATTTTGTTGTGGTGTTCTTGGTGCAGAAACCTATCTTTTTTATACCATGCTCATCACAGAAATTAGTGAATTCATCTGATATAAATTTTCCTCCTCTATCTGATCTTAGACATTTTAAATCCTTACCACTTTGTTTCTCTACCATAGCCTTGTACCGTTTAAACATCTTGAATTCTTTAGATTTATCTTTTAGAAACATAACTATCATCATTATAGAGTAATCATCAACAAAGAGAATAAAATATATATCTCCATAATAACTCTTTGTCCTCATTGGTCAACATACATCAGTATGGACTAATTCTAGAATATCATCAGATGTATGGGTTTTACTTTTGAAACTAGACTTTGTCATTTTACCTTTTTGACAATTCTTGCACATGATGTTGTCGGGCTTTGTCATCGTCGGTAAGCCTCTTACATTTCTCCTTCTGCTTATTTTCATCATGTTGTCAAAATTCACATGACACAATATTTTGTGCCACAACCATATGTCTTCGTTTCTAGTCATTAAGCAAGTGGTGTTAGTATTATTAAGATAGAATAAGTTACCTTTTGTCTATTCACCGGTACCAATCAATCTTCCTGATTCATTGAATATCTTTGCCTTCTTATTCTAAAATGCTACTCTGTGTCCTGAATTATTCAGCTGAGAAACACTCAACAGATTATAATTCAATCCTTTTATCCAATAAGTATTTTCACATTTTATCAGGTTATTCAACATTATAGTTCCTTTACCTTCAACTAGACAAGGTGTATCATTACCCATTCTTACTGTACCACCATTATAATACTCAAAAGTGTTAAAATTTTCTTTTTCACCGGTCATGTGGTGAGTGCAGCCACTATCTATAATCCAGATGTCATTCTTGATAACCTTAGATACGAGTGGAGTTTCTACATAACTTTCATCTTCATATGAATCATCTTTCACAGCTACAAATACCATCTTGATGTCTTCATTAGGTTCAGTGTCAGTATCTTCATCCTTGCAAGCAGCTAGGTAGCTGGCTTTCTTGCCTTTGTCTTTGTAGTCTCAGGTATCTCTTCTTTCTGATTGTCAATAACCTCTCTAATATTTATTATCACCTCTGTCGGATTTCTTCTCAAAAGATCTATCATTAACTTTGTCATCTTTTCTTCTGTTAGGACATCTTGCAGAAAAGTGTCCATTCTCTTTACAATTAAAGCATACAAGTGGTAACTTGCCTTTGTATTTACCTTTGCCTCTATGCATTCTTCTAGCCATAAGTTCTTCTATTTCATCTAGATCTTCTTCTTCACTTTAACTTTCACTATCTCTTCTAGATGTTTGTCTATGACTTGATTTGCTTATTCTCATAGAAGACTTAAATGCAGACTCTGAGTTTGGTAAGACACTATTTTCAAAGTTATTCATCTCAAATGAAATCAGTCTACCAATTAAAATCTCAAGAGTAACTGTTTTGTTTGCTACTACTCTCATTTCTTGAATGGAAAAAACTCTAATAGCATATACAAGTAGTAAGGTTCTTAAGATTTTACTTACCATTGTCTCTTCTTCAAGTGTACCTCCAACTCCTCGTATAGCATTTACTACTTGTTTTATTCTTGTGATGTACTGTGTGATGTTTTCTCCTTTTTTCATTCTGAGATCATTAAATTTTCCTCTAAGACTTTTTGCCTTGGCTCTCAGAATATTTGTATCATCTCCATGTACAAGCTTCAGTTTGTCCCACATCTTCTTTGTAGTTCTGCAATCCTTGACATCTTCAAATTCAACATTAGAGAGTGAGGAAGAAAGCTCTATGACCATGCATTTGTGTTCATGCTTCTCTCTCAATTGATCTATTATTAATGATCTTGTGGGAAACACATATTCAGTATCTAGGAACTGAGTAACATCATTACCAATACCTGATAAGTGGAGTCTTATCCTGCTTTTTCATGAAGCAAAGTTTTCTTTGTTCAACTTGAGCACATCTCGTATGTTCATCTTTGTGATCTTGACTTAGGTCTTGAAACCTTCATTTCTAAGCACACAAGCTCTGATGCCAATTGTTAGTAATAACTGAGAGGGGGGGGTGAATCAATGACTTCAAAAAATTTCCTTCAAACTTAACCACCAATCAATAAATCTTAGATTATTATGTCCCTACAAGATGCATGCCATGTAATACTCATATTGATTACCCATCTGTTAGTTTTCTCTGTCAATCCTTATTCTTTCTTGATTACTGATAAGTAGTATAACTATTTACTAAAAATCAATAAATAAGCAAAGTATACCAGTCAATCCAAAGTAAGCTATGCAATATACAAAATAGTAAGTAAATGAATCATACACACATAACACATGAATTTTTAATGTGAAAACCCTGTTAAGCAAAAAACCACAGGGACTGGTACCCCAAATTTTTACTCTTCTAAAGTGAGCCATGTTAGGAGCCAACCCTGTTAAAAGTTACAAACACACTATTAAGTGCAACCTTGTTAGAGGATTTTATACATAGAGGTTGTCACTTAGTATCGGGCATCTATTGCTACCATCCTTGAAACAGCCTCCTTCTTAGACTGTCAATAGGTACCAGGAAATTCCAATGCTACTTTCATGAATCAACCTTTTTGGCACTCCTTGGGATGTACCTCAATATAAAGAAGACTATTAAGTCCTTCTCGGTTAAGAGACTTGATGCTTCAATGGTTAAACTGAAACACTATGACATGTTCATATTGCAACTTTGAATTGCAGATTTTTAGATCTATTTAAGTACATTACCTCTCTTATCAATGTATCAATTCAATCCTTTGTGCTCCATTACTTTCTTCTTTGTGATGTAGTGCTCAGTGTTCGTCGGTGTCAGCAGAATGCCTTAGCTCTTCCTTTAGCTTGTTTGATCAGGACTGCATGAAGTTGTTCTTCATCAATTTCTCTTCAGCATCCTCTTTCTATTCACTCCCCTTAATCCCATTCGTAAATGAATTAAGCTTGTCTCTTATATAGACATGATATTCATTGTTTCTTGATTCCTGATTCTTGATTCTTGATTCTTGGCGTGAAAAACAATCCAGCCAATTAGATTTAAAGCATAACTCTTGATTTGTCTCGTAGATATCTTCTTGCCAACTGTACAAATCAGCTTTAAATCAATCACTTATCTCTGGTCAAATAAAACAAAGTAGACAACTAGTTAAGTCTATCTTTAGCTCTGTTAGCTAGATATTTTTTCATTTTCTAAACTCTCTATTCTGTCGGTCACCACTGCAGTTAGTTGTCGGTGACAACTAACAGTTTCATCGGTGAGACTCCAGTTAGCTTCATTATCTCTGTCCGTCATGCATCATTGGAATTTTAATCATTGGGAAACCTTCTATATTTTCTCATCGGGCATCACTATGGCTTTGCTTCACTGAGAGACACTATGCTTCTGATTGTCGGGTATCACTATGACTATTCTTCTTTGATCTGACCGTCGGTGTGCACTTCATCAGTGTTGTTTGTCACTAAGTGAATACTTGACTATTATACATTACTGAAAGCATAACCTTTGTTCCTTTGATTCTCTGAAGTCTTTGGCATTATGTACATGACCGTACAGATGATATCAAGTTGAAATCAATGGAAATACAATACACTAAATGATTTAATGCCTTGCATTATCTTAAACTTAACATTGCCAAACATTCAATTAGTTACATGTCATCAGTTAGGTGTGACCTTGTTAGAGGATTTAAAATATAGTTTGTCACTTAGTATCTGGTATCTAATGCTACCATCCTTGATCAAACACTCACTTGGCTTGTCAATAGGTATCAGGCATATCCAATGCTACTTTGTATGATCAAACCTTTTGATACTCCTTGGGATTTATCTCAGTTACAAAAGACTTTTAAGTCCTACTCAGTTAAGAGACTTGATGATTCAATAGTTAAACTGAAACAATAAAGTGATCTTTTCATACATACAACTTGAATTACAAATTTTTAGATCTATTGTAAGTGCACTACCTCTCTGATCAATATATTCAATTCAATACCTTTGCTCCACACTATTCTACTCTGTGATGTTTTTTCACTGTTTCTCAGTGTCTGCAGAATCTAGTTCTTTCCTCAGCTTGTTGACCAGGTCTGAATGAAGAATTTCTTATCCTTCAGAATCTCTTCAACATCTATTCTCTTTTCACTCCCCTTCACTACCTCGTAATGAATTAGTATGTCTTCTTTATAGACATGATTTCACCGTTTCTTGACATTCTTGATCTTGGTGTGATCTAAAATTCTTGCCAATTAGATTTAAAGAAAAAATCCAATTTTATCTCATAGAGATATTCTTTCCAACTAGACAAAGAAGCTTTAAATCCATTACTTATCTCTGGCTTTATATTGTCAATTAAAACAATGATAAGTAGCAGTTAAGTCTATTTTTAGCTCTTGACAACCAAGCATTTTTTTGTTTCTGAACTCTCTATTCTATGAATCAATACTTCAGTTAGTTATCAGTGATAACTGACTATTCTGTCAGTGTGACTTTAGTTGTCTTCAGGATCTCCATCCATCGGGCAACACTATAATTCTTTCTGTCGGGTTACGCTGTGCTTTGCTCGTTAGGAAACACTCTAACTTTTCTTGTTGGTAATGCTATGCATTTTCTCGTCGGGTAACACTATGACTTTGCTCTTTTACTATGTTCATCGATGTGCACTCCGTCAGTGTATACAGTCACTTTGTGAATACTTGGCTTATATGCATTACTGATAGCATAGCCTTTGATTGATTGGTTCTTTGAAGTCTTTGGCAGTATGTCCATGACTATACAGATTATATCAAGTTGACATCAATGACACTACAATACATTAACTAATTTAATGCCTTGCATGATCATCAACTTAACATCTTCAAACATTCAATCAGTTATAGTTCATCAATCTCTCCCTTTGGCATTGATGGAAGCACACTACATTATCACACTATTTTATCACTAATACAATATGAATATAACATTTGAAGTTCATCAAACTACCAATCTTATGTACTATAACGAATACAAATATCTAGTCCATGATAAGTTCATATAACTTAGATTTGATTCTTGCATATTTCTCTTTGTCTTCAATCCCTTTACTAGATAGATGTAGAATCTTTCTTTCTCTGATGTGATGTTTTCTTCTTCTGTGTCAAACTCTCTCCCTTTCACTTTTCTCTTTTATTTTGATGTCTCTGTCAGCAATTATTTCCCTTTGTATGTACTCTCCCTTTCTTGTTACATCTCTCCCTTTGGATAATGTGATGGATATAATATCTCCCTGATGTATAATCTTTCCCATGGATATAATCTCTCCCTTATGTATAATATCTCCCACAGATGATGTGATAATGGATATAATCTCTCTCTTTGACAACAATGCCAAACAAATATTTTTGACAGTAATGCAAAAAAAATCCTTTCTATCCATAATATACTCCTTGAATTTCCCAATCCATCAGTAATACAATAACGCTGGTGCTCAAAGTAGATACATACCTTGTTTTGTATAGATTTATCTTTCAAGTCCATTTCTTTGCTTGCATCAACATGAATGATATTCTAATAATATATAGGCTGATGTAGCCTTCTAGTCATTTTATTGACCAGTAGACAAGGGTCTAACCCCTAGTCTCTTTATCAAGTATTCAAATGCATCCTTAGGTAGTGGCTTGGTGAAGATATCGGCTAATTTTTCCTTTGATTGCACATACTCAAGTATCACCTCCTTATTGGAAGTACAAGAATGGGAAAGAAAGATACTGAGAGGCGGGGTGAATCAGATCTTCAAACTAAACCACTTAAAACAATTTATCCACATTCATACATATATGAATTTAACCTAACATCAGATAGCATCCATAACATCAAATATGAAACTCATAACATAGAATTTTGGTAACCCAGAAACCCAAATAGGTAAAGCTGGGGTGGGGATGACACCCAAAAAATCTTCACTACTGCAGCAATAAAGTGTGCTTGTTAGGGATAAAAAAGTTTGCTTGCAATATGCAATCTACCTGGTTAAAGGTCTGTTTTTTTAAGATCTAAAGATCATTACAATCTACCTTGTTAAAGGATTTCAATTTATAGTAAAGTAAGCACTCAGCTAAGAGATTTGAAATGGTTTGCTAAAACCACTCTAGTAAGAGATTTAACCTAATACACCTGTTAGAATGTTCCAAGTAGTGATCCTTCGTTATGCACTCAGATGCTGATGATGGATCTTCTCTTTCCAATAACCTCTATGATCTCTCAATCTGATATATCTTTACTCTTCATTTCACTGCTCTGTCATTCTTCTTGATCTAGGTTTCTTCTCAAAATGATGTACTGCTCATCTCTCATGAACATACAACCCTTCTCTATATATCTCTTTCTCTTACACACGCTCTCTTTTTTAGGGTTAGAAACCATCTTATTATATCTTTTCGGGTCTGGCAGTGAGATCTAGATCAATGATCAAGATCTATTGTCTATACCTCCAATGCATACTGATTTCCTGATTGGTTCCATGCCATGCATAGTATAAAACAATTAAATGTGAAATTAACTCAGTAGAAAAATATTAAATGTGTAAAAATGTTGGCTCAGATCTCATACAAGTTGACCTAAACTCTTTACATCAAAGTTTGAATTAATCCTGACATGTATGCAAAAACTGTTCTGCTCAACACAACACATCTCTGATGCTCGGCACTTAATATTCTACTTGGCTCAGCATGATGTAACTCGGAAACCTAAAGCTTGCTCGGCCTTGAATGTTTAGCTTGGACATAGTGCTAACCAACTAAAACTGCTTAAGTAAATGACTAAGTGTGGGTCACTAATCATCAATAGAACTTAGGGATTAACAATATCTCCTTTTGATATTAGTGGCAAAAACACACTTATCATTACAATTCATTCCATCCAAAACATTTCCTAAGTACACATTGTACTCCCCCTAGGAATGTACATCATACTACATACAAAACTTTATATAGTATACTGATCTCCTTTATGCTATATCTTTGTCAGTCCTATCATTTTCCCCCTTATTTTTGTCATTGATTGCTGGTGGGGTCAAGTTATACTTGTCCAAAAACTGTTTATGAAGTTTTAAGGTAGACTCAAATGCAGAGTCCCAACTATCCTTGACAAATTTCATAACCTCTATTTTCACTTCTAGCTCGGTAGCTAAACGTACCAAGCTTTCTGCAGTGGAGAGATGAGAGTCTCTCTTAATCAACTCATTTGCAGATTAAATTTATTTTTGAATGACCTCTAGATGAGGTATCAGACTTTTATGAATAGTAATCAACTTGGTCCTAATTTAACCATCTTCAACCATGAGCTCAGCTATCCTCCTTTGTGCATAAGTCATCCTGTTAAAATATAAGGAGCTAGTGCTAGCATCCATACTCAATGAACTTCCAGTATAATTTAGGTCTAGTTGCAATTTTTCTAAAGTCTGTTGATTATCATTTGTGAATAATTCAACATCAGATAACCTCTTATACAATGAATAGAAATTTGTTAAAACTCCTAAAATTTCTATCAGAGAAGAAAGTTCAACCTATTTTACCTCAATCTCTCCTGAGATTTTTGCAAGTACCTTGTTCTCAAATTTCCTCTCAGACCATTACAATAGTTTCTGATTGGCTTCAATAGTGTCATCATTTACCTTTTGAACAATGTGAACTAATTGTTCAAGAATAGGGGCTTGAGGGTTCTCATCTTCCATGTCAAAATCCTTTATAAATATATCTTTTATGTCATGTAACACTTGCTTTTGCTTTTTCTCCCTTATCAGTTCCTCCTGTCTTTTCTTCCTCTTAAGTAACTCCTGAAGAGTTTCAATATGTTCATAAGACAAAACACTGGGATCCCATGGTGGAATCACAATAACTTCATCTAATGTGACATCTAGAATCGGAGACTTCTTCCTCATAACTTTCCTCCTCTTGAATTCAGGTGAACTACTACTCGGCTTCGTTTCTACAATACCTTTTCCAGATTCAGTAGTTGACACCATTGTATCTTTAAGTTCAGTCAAGATTTCCTGTTGATTAGGCATACTTCCTATCTTGGTTCCAGTGGGATTTGATGATGTAGAGTGTGGTATATCAACCAACACTTGCATTGCCTCTTGTTCTTTAGGCTCACTGTTAGTATCTTTTATTTCCTCACTACTATCTAGCACTGATTTTATAAACTCTAAAATAGGTGAATGTTGTATAATTACCTCTTGTTCAATTATTTTCTCCTTTTCTACTTCATCTTGAGCATCCTTATCTTCAGATTTCTTTTTGAGTTCTTTCTTCTTCTTCTATACTCTTCTCTTCTTCAGCCTCAGTTGCCTTGATAGGTGATTCAATAGTTGATTCCCTTGGCTCATCTTGACCCTCGGCATCCAAATTGCTAGAGTCATCAATTGTCACATTAATTGGACTGTCAATAGTCAGATCAACAGTGTTAACTATCTCTGATTGATCTTGTGCATCTGTCCTAGTCTTCTAAGACTCAGTTGAAATGTGAATTGTTGATATCTGTGGTACAGGGGTGGATTTAGTTTCCTTATCCTTCGGCTTAGATGTTCCTTCATTAGTTCTCTTTTATTTTGAAATAATCAGTCCAAAAACTTCCTTCCAAATTCTAGTACTCTGTTGTACTATCCCTTCAATATTATTCTTCAAAATAGCATAGCCTCTCTGTTTAGGTAAAAATTTGTGCTTGTACTCTTCAAAAAAAATTTCTCTTTGTTTCTTGGTTAGTTCAGGAATGACTTGAGCTAAAGTGCCTTCCCTAATTTGTCTCTCAGTTGTGAGTGCAAATTCCCACTTTCCAAATAGAAATTCATACAACTCACTCAGCACATTGTTTCCGATTATTGTAGGGGTTAATTTGAAATTACACATCTTGTCTAGGAGAGCTTCCTAAACCTTATGTTTGTCTCCTACCTTCAATTTTTCATACCTTATAAACTTAAAACCAGATAACCCTATAGAATTTCTCAAATATTCACCTACCTCATCAATGTCTATAGGTTTCTTGAATGATGTTGTTGGTATGTTGTTGGGTTCATCAGTTTCAGTCATGTCCTCATCACTTCCTAGATCCAAACGCAATTTTCTTCTTGGTCTTTTAACTTGTAGGCTCGGCACAACCTTTGTTGCTAATTTAGTCTTCGATCCAGAACTACTTTCTCCAATCTTCTTTGCATAGACTTTAGTCTATTCTACTGGTGATGAGGTAGAAGATGTTCTTTTCCTTGGATGATTTGTAATGGGAGGGGTAACTTTGGGTTTTTCTTTACTCATCTTTGTTACCTTTGCTACTGTTGGCCTCTTCCCTTTTGCCTTACCAGTGACCTCTTCTTCAAGTTCACTGACTTCTACTCCCTATTCCTCTGATACATCTTCTCCTTGTCTAGTAGATATGTCTAGAGGTGCATCCTCTAGCTCTTCATCACTCAGAAAGCCAGCCATCTTTTTCAGATTTTTCACAATATTTTTCCTTTTTCTTTCCATGGTTCCTGCCTTAAGATTCATCAAAATCTTTGCCTTGGCTTCATCAAAATTTCTGAATCTTTTACCTTTAGTATCAATCTCCTCTGCTAGGAGTGATTTGATAGCTATTTATGCTTCATTAATATTAACTTCATAGGGAAATGGCTCCAGCCATGATACCCTAGGTGTCACAACCTGAATATATGTGTAGTCTGTATCCACTAAGAAATATATCTCATCATAGTGCTTCTCCACAAGTGAATTGGGAATTATGGTCCTCAACCTCATTCTCTTTTTGAATTCCACAAAATAACTTCCCATAATACCATTGAAATTGCTGCCTAATTTCTGAATACATTCACTAATCTGTAAAGTGATGGGTCTATCCTTTTTCCATACAATATTTCCTAGTGAAGGAAATGACTTCTGTATATAGAAAAATATGCACATTAACAAAGAGCCAAACTTACATGATGATCTTTTGTCTTTCCTGATTCATAGTAAGTTCTCATCTAGTTGTTTCAACTACAGCTCAGCAAGGTCATAGGTGTGATTCTTTTTAACTATCTTCCATGCCTAGTCGACGGCTGTATAGGGAACACTATCTAGTTGGCTCGACTGATAGAACTTGTGAGTAATCACTCTCACTCCAAAATAAAGTTCCAATTCTCTAATTGTAGAGATAGTCATTCCTCTATTGTTCTAAATAGCTCTAGTGTTAGCTGCTATCTCTTCTTTACTTTGGTCTCTC
This sequence comes from Thuja plicata, assembly GCA_018584345.1. Lineage (NCBI taxonomy): Eukaryota > Viridiplantae > Streptophyta > Pinopsida > Cupressales > Cupressaceae > Thuja > Thuja plicata. The sequence goes on along the minus strand of MU228124.1, from coordinate 2,458,423 downwards.
ATAGTTCATTTACCACTGATAACAAGATACCCAGTAACTCGCTGGATAATATCTCTTGTGATCTTTACTAGTCCATTTTCCAGCCACATATGCATATTATTAACTTTTCTTAGGACAAACTTAATCCATTAATCCTTGAATTTTGTCAGAAAATATAGGGCACGAGTTAATCCTTTGTCGGCTAAATGTTTTAATTCATCTTTCAGAATTTCATTCTCACACAACTTGTCATAGGAATTTCTCAATTTGTTGTTTCCCACTTCACCAATTTTAACCATGTAACATGATCTAACATCATCAATCATAAGTACCTTTGGTGGTTCAAGAATGAAGAACAAAGTACCTCAGAAAGCAATCACTTCACACTGTTCAACTTAGGGTTGCTGATGCAATTATAGAAACAAACTTCGCTAAGATCAAATTTGCAACTTCTTCGATCACTCTGTAAATGCTAAAAATTGCAAGGTAAAAAAGAATATTAGACCGTTCATCCTTATATAGACTTGAAAGGTCAAGATAGGTAAGCATTAATTATTTTGCCCGTTGGGTTAGTGCAAGCTAGCTGTCATTGGCCGACTAACACAACTTGCATACCACTCGGCTTACCACACTAGGCCATCACAACTTACTTGGCCAACTAACTCAGTACCTATAGTGCAGGTAACTCTTCTTGGCACTTGTCATAAACATGTCTTGGTACATCTTATCATATGGAGATATGGACTTTGGCACATTTACATATTAGGAACTGATGTAAGATTTAAAATTTGAATGCAGTTCCTTACATACCTCTATTGCTCAGTTGGAGATGGTGTGATCACCTGATCCATTGGATTGGGTGACCTTGGCTTTAGTGGACTCATTGCTACTCAACTCTATTTTCCCTACCCATGTATGGTTCATCTGTGCTCTTACTTCTTCAATAGTAGGAGCAGGAACTCTTGTCCTACACTCTCTCTTAGTGTGTCCTATCTTTAAACAACTAAAGTATACTAAGCTTCCATTCATCCAACTCTTAGATTTCCCTCTAACATGTGTCTTTAAGCAATCTTCAGGTACATGTCCATATTCTTCACAGTAATGAAAACTCTGACTTGTATTATAATCCCAGTTGTAAGTGTTGCCTCTCTTAGATGCTTTTTTTGTGTCTTTGATGTCCATTGTTGTTTAGCATTGGATCTACAGTCTTGTGCCTTATGACCATTTTTATAACACTTGTAAAAATAACCATTAAATCTTGGTTTGGGGGGTGCATCACTTTCTTCGGCCCAACATTCATGTGCTTTATGTCTAAATTTCTTGCAATTAAAATATTAACCATTAAACTTAGGTTTTGGATTGGACTTACCTTTCTTGCTTCGGGAAATGTTTTTTGTATGACCTAGTTTTCCACAGTGGTGGCAAACAGGCTTGTTGTGCTTTGTCTTTGCATTCCTCCTTTCACCATTCTTAGATGATTCTCCTTTCTCTTAAGATGTCTTTGGTTCCATGTGACCTAATCCAGAAGAATCCTTTGACCTTCTTGATGATTCCATCAGATTCTCAAAATGAGTCAAAGCTTCATTAGGTTTATTCAACCTTTCATTAAGTTCCTTCTCAGATCTTAGATCATCTTTCAATTGATTGTTCTTAGATCTCAGATTTATCATTTCCATATCTTTCCTACTAATCTCCTAATTTGCAAGT
>MU228124.1:2432750-2444290 GCA_018584345.1 Thuja plicata | reverse complement strand
ATAAAACTTTGTAATCCTTTCTTGTGTGCTGGCAAAGGAAGAGCCAAAATTGTCGTTATCCTTTCAGGATCTATGGTGATACCCTGCTTAGACACCACATAACCAAGCAATCTGCCTTCATGAACTGTAAAAACACATTTCTTGGGATTAATGGATATCCCAAACTCTCTACACCTTTCAAAAATCTTCCTTAGATGCTTTAAATGATCTTTCGCTTCCTTAGAAAAAATAGTGATGTCATCCAGGTAAACCAAAATAATCTTATACATGAACTTATCAAAAGCCATATCCATGGCTTTCTAAAAGGTTGCTCCAGCATTGGACAAACCAAAGGGAATCTTTTTGTATGCCATAGTACCCCACTTGGTGGTAAAAGCTGTCTTGAACTGGTCTTCCTCCCTTACCAAGATCTGATTATAACCTGAATATCCGTCCAACAAGGAAAATCTTTCTGATCCTGAGACTACTTGAAGGATCTACTCCATAGAAGGCAAAGGATGTCGGTCTTTCAATGAATCTCTATTCAAGTCTCAAAAATTGACACATAGCCGTATTTCACCACTCTTTTTCCTTATAGGTACAAGGTTTGAGACCCAAGAAGTATGCTTAATAGGGAAAATAATGCTACTTTCAACCAGCTTATTCAGTTCTATTTGCATAAGTGGTTCCAACTTTGGGTTTAGGTGTCTCTATTTTTTCCTTACTGGTTTTGCATCTGGTTCAAGATCAATAGTGTGTTGAGCAAGTTGGGGATTAAACCCCTTCAAATCAGTGTACTCCCACGCAAAAACATCATTAAACTCTTGAAAAAGCTAAATGAATGAATGTTGCTCTTCCGTTGTACATACCTTACCCAGCTTTAACAACTTTCCTTTGAATACCTCAACTTCCTCATAGTGTTCCTGTTGAACTTGCATGCTGGCTTTTGATTTTCTAGCCTCATCATCAGTGTTAAAAATGGATTCAAGGGTGACCAAACCTTTTGGCACCTTGTTATTTTTAAGCTGGATGATTTGGCCATCATATTGATGCTAAAACTTTTCTTGATTGGCATATGAGAATTTAGCTTCCTCTCTTAGGAAGTTGACTATTTGCTGGTCATTCTCAAAGACTTGCCAGTGAGTACCATTATCAGGTACAGCAGGTCTAACAATGACCTTGACATGCTGGTTTGTTTTCCCGTTGCTGACCTCCTTTGGAATGTCAAATTCGGCACCAATGGCAGCCAATCTGTCAACATTTTTATTCTGACTTCTGGGTATAGACACTAGATTAAATGCATCAAATCCTTTTATTAGGTCCTATACCCTGTGTTTGTAAGACTTCAGCAACTCATTCTTGGTGAGATTGATGCTTCTCACTTGATTAACTATTAATTCACTGTCACTGTAAACCTTTAAATAGCTAATACCTCTTCTTCTCGCCCATTCTAATCCATGAATAAGAGCCTCATACTCAGCAGTATTGTTGGAGCAACTAAAACAGAAATGGAAAGCTGAATAATACATGTCTTTGTTTGGAGGAACTAGCATGCAACCGCCACCAGCCCCAACCTTGTTCCTTGCACCATCAAAAAATAGCTCCCAAACTTCGTCACTTTTCTGCCCAAAGTGTTGTTTTGCACTTTTTTTGAGGTTAGGGATGACTGCATCAGCCTCATGTATTAAATACATACCCAAACCAGCAGGACCCGGGTGCTGCTCATAAAGATATTCTGCTTGATTTTAAACAGCCCACTCATCTAGGAGTATATCGGGTATTGTATCAGTCTGAGTGCTGCCTTCCTGAAAAACAAACTACTCTTCTTGGTCACTCGCTAACAAGTTGGCATTAATAGGACTTGGGGAGTAAGGTTCAACATGATCCTTGGCAATAGGCTCATATTTTATGGTAACTTTGGTGCCATACCTGGTTCTAAACAACATATGAGACAAATCTGAAGACAAATAACCCCCAATCTTGGCTGTAAAATCCCTTGATAAGCATATTGCAAAGTATGGTGGCAATTCTATAACGTAGATGTCTTGTGGGATAGAGAAGTTTGGGCAAGCCTGCAGAGTTAAGCTTAGATTTTTAATGACACCTATGGTATTAACAACAGTACCGTCTAATTTCACAACCCCCTTTTCAAGTGGCTCATACTTGATTCCTAACTTGTCCACGATCTGTTTGGGCATCACCGAGCTGCTAGCACCTAAGTCAATGATGTAGTTATGTACTAGGTGGTCTCCTATGATCAAGGATACATAAAATGGTGGGGGTTTAACTGCTAGAACTTGCTGCTCTTTCTCTTTTATAATAGTGTTAGTCATTACAATTTTAGCCTCCTCACTTTTGGACTTACTAGAAAGACTTAAATTGGATAAAGCTGATTGCAAAAGGTCTTTTTGGCTTGGAATGGTCAAGGAATCCCATATGGAGATAGATACATTTGCTTTTTTCATATGATCCATAATATTGAAAGAAGTAGCACTAACCTTAGGCTGTCCCTTGCTTGATGAAGGTTGTTCTCTTGGTAGAATTCGAACATTCTCAGTATTAGCTGGCCTAACAACTTGCTGTTCAACCTCTACTGCTCTCTTTTTGTTTCTTGTGTTATCTGAAACAGCAAGAACCTGTTGGTTTACTCCACAAAAGTCCTCATCCTGCCAATTCATAAGAGTTGCCCCTAGCTGTTGTTCTTCCTGATGATGATTGGAGGCCTCATCAGAAGCATTTGTCTACAAACCTGGGCCATTTTGAACCATTAAAGCCTGGTTGATAATGCCATTTGTACAAGCATTTTGATTATGTGGTTGATTACACAGAAAACACCATTCGTAATCCTGAGCCAAATTGTTCTGAGTGGGTACAAGCTCTTTTGAAGAGCTAACAACATTGGGGTTATAAGGCTGATATGGTCTGGTGTTAAAATTCTGCCTTTGTCCTTAGTAGTTGGGCTGATATGGTGGCCTATTATTCTGATTTTGCTGCAAAGGTGGCTGATAAGACTTATACCCCTGACTTTGCTACTTTTTTATATTGACAATCTCATTACCAAAATTCTGTAGAATACTTTTAATCTCTTGCAACTCGACAGATTGAGTTGGTATAACATTTTCATGCCTGTTGGACTGATCATTAGGTGCTGGTAATGTTGGTGCAGCCAGAATAATAGCTAAAGGGGCTGTTTGCAAAGGTATCATTGACTAAACTACGGGTGCTATTAGAAAAATTGGCATAGGAGGTCTTGGGGCAATTTTTCCAGCTTGTATAAGGTTGTTTTCTGCTCTAATGGCCATATTGTAAGCACCTGGAAGTGTAACCCCTCCCATTGATTGTATCATAACTGCTATATCACTATTGAAAGCCCTTAAATAATATAAGAAAGCATGATCAACAGAGGGTCTTACCGTTTGAGGGATTCTCTCCCATGTCCTTTGGAAGCGGAAGTTAAAATCTGTTACTTGCTCAAAAGGGGCCCTTTTGATAGTTGACAGTTGCTCTACCAAGGATAGCTGGTCAGATTTGTCTTCAAAAAATTTGCAAAGTTCAGTACCGAGTTGATCCCAATCAGCGATAGAACCAACCGGTAGCCTTCTAAACCACTGTAATGCTTTTCCTTTAAATGACGCAGCCAACAACCTAACAGCAACATTATCTTCTGTAACATGGTGAAGGGCACAAAGATTTGCCACATCCTTTATGTGTTCAACTGGGGTGGTTTGATCCTCACCTGTAAAACATGGTAAAATTTTTAATGCAGCCACAGGAATGACATCATGTTGAGTTAGATTCAAAGGGTTGCCTTGGTTGAATGAAACAAAGAGCTGGTTCCTTGGTAATGCCATGGGAACCTGCAAAAAATGACTTCCTGGTGTAGTGAAAATCGGAACAGCAGGATACACTCTAACTGCAGCGGGAGTAGACTTAGCTCTTCTTGTATAACCCACTATCTTTTTGGGCTTTTCAGTTACTCTCGCTCTTCTCCTAGGTGGAGATAGCTGCAAATATTCAAAATCTGAAGAACTACTTCTTGTTTGCACTCTTCTCATATGTTGTAATACACTGGTTCTGCCTTTCCAAAGCTTGGAGTCACCAAGTGTGTAATTATAAAACCTCTTCAAGGCTAAAAGTGTTGCTGTACACACCAACGAAAGCAAAAAAAAAATACGAAAGATGACTGAAAAAAATCTGTCACTGGTCCCACCGGGCATGCCAAAAACTGTTATCTACCAAAATTGCACCCTGTTAAGTTTGCAGGAACTTAACCTTTTGGAGGAACATGGAAACATTCCAAGTTTGTGGCTAAACTATGGCTGGAATGAATCTCCGGGTCCTAGGCCAGCTTCCTATCTGGTAAATCACTCTATACTTACCTGGAACTGATTCTTTCTAATGGAGAAAAGAGATAGAAGGAGAACAGAAAAGATGAAAACTATGTCCTAAATGGTGATGCACCAAAAAATATCTGAGAAATGCACAAATAACTCGACACACAATGAAAAAGTAACTTAAGCTCTCTTACACAACCCCACTAAATCATAATATTTGCATAATCAATTTGTAAGAAGGCCAATAATGACAATCCCCTTAAAGGAGAAATATTTCTCACAATTTTGGGAAAATTGACTTGAGCACAACTTAAAACCTGCAAACAAGCATGAAGTACTGCATAAAGGCACTAATATGTGATACAAATTGAGGACAAAGAGCATCACAGAATTTTGTACCAATCACTAAGTACACAATAACAGACTAATAAGGGAAGGCATAAGCTATAGATTCCAACAAAATGTGTCACAAAATCTATATATCTCTCTGAAATGGGTTACAAAATCTCTTTGCCTTTGTTAAGAACTTAGAACAAGTTACAAAACCTCAAGCCAAAGGGAAGAAGAACTGGTAACAATGAGTCCTCAACTCATATTTATGCATTTTCAAAGCCAACTGCATTCTGAAAGCAATAACTTCTGGGTCAGATTTGGCCTGTCCAGCCACCTTTTAGCCCTTCAAAAGTCTACAAAAATACAATTTGATGACCCAAAATTCATACCCAAATAATATCAACATAAATACTCCCTCACAGAAGCAGTCTTATCCCTTAAAAAGCCCATAAGGAGCTTCTGGAAAATAATAACTATCTGCTGACTTTAACAACTGCAACCTCTGACCCCTTTAAGATCTGATCTTTACATCTGTAAAAATCTGATTTCCAACGTCTGAGAAAAATCTAATATCTTTTTGTCTCTAAAAACCTGATTATCCCCTTTGTCTTTAAAAACCTCCCGGAATAAAACATGGATTTGCAATAAAAATATTAAAATTCCCTTTGAAAATTATCTCTGTGAACGTTTAAAAGTCTGTAAAAATCCCAGATTAATGCATATATTGCCCAGAAATCAGCAGAACTCAGCAAGTAGCACCTTCTCATTCACTCTGAAAATCACTTTTCCAACTCTTGACTGTCTTACTTTTGCCTTCTGCGAGTGAGCGATGCTCTTATTCTTTGAACCCATTTTATGCCTATCGCATACTTGTGTCAGTTTTTGCATTTTTTTTTATCCTCTGTGAGTGAGCAATGCTTTCTTCCTCTAACTCGTCGCACACTCGTGAGCTGATCTTGGATATCACCTGAATCTCGGCGACTGAGCGCCTATGCATCTTAATTTTCATCTATTCCTTCACCGCACACTCGCTGGCTGCTTAAATTGACCTTTGGATTCTGAGCGGGTGAGCGACATTCACTTCTTTACTGCATATTTTGTTCGGTCGCATACTCGCACAACTTTTTCTTCAGCTTTCATCTCATGCGCGAGTGAGCGATGGCATCCATTCTTTACTCATTCGCAAACTCGCGAGATGTTTTCCTTTAATATTTTCTGACTGGAAACTAAGCGATAAGTTCTTCTTTAACTCCTCGCATACTCGCAAGATGATTTTTTACCACCATAAGACATCAGCGAGTGAGCGAGATGTTGAACGGTCTCTTAGTCGCTCGGTCGCAGACCTTTATAAACTTTGAAAACTGCCTGTGTGACTGAGCAATGATTCTGCATATCATTACTTTACGCCCTCGTTGCACACTCGCACTGCAAAATACAACTAGGTTAAAACCTAAGCGAGTGTGCGACCTACATAACTTGACCTCATCGCACAGTCGCGGGCTTATGACACTGACATAAAAACTTGACGCGGGTGTGCGACTGCTTCATTTTAAACATGACCCGCTCGGTCGTAGAGACTGAGATAAACAACATAACCTTTCAGCGACTGCGTGATTTACATTTTCTTAACCCCTCGCTGACTTGAATTGACCTCCATAAGACATCGTGACTGCGCGATATACACTTTAAAATACTGAACCCGCTCAGTCGCGCAACTTAAAAAACTTGACATAGGCAGATCTCGATTGCGCGATGAACTCTTACTGAAAACTCATTGCCTACTCATGTGACTTAAAGACACTGACATAAACCCATCGCGACTGTGCGATTCTGCTTCATTACAGCTCGTCGCCAACTCGCGCAACTTAAAGACACTGCAAAAAGACCGTTGCGACAGAGTGATTAAACATAAAGCATGAATTCAAAAAGGTTTGACTTCTTTTTTTGCGGCAAAGCACAGGATTTAAACAAGGAAATCCCAGGAAAGAGTCACCATGACCTAGGGTTTATCTATTTTTTTATGTGTAACACTCGGAAAGCCCAAGGTTTTCAGGTTTTTGCAAATTTGGTTAAGTGTAGACTTGAAAACCTGAAAACATGACACTGGTAAGGCCACACTGAATAGGAGGTAACTAAATTGGATATGCCAGAACTGAGAATTTTACCTTAATTCATTCAAAACATAACAAATCCACCTGATTGATCTTTTTACCGAAAATCGGTAACAGTAACATTGTGACTTTGCTCTTTTACTCTTTCCATTGGTCTGCACTTCGTCAGTGTATACAGTCACTTTGTGAATACTTGGCTTATATGCATTACTGATAGCATAGCCTTTGATTCATTGGTTCTTTGAGGTCTTTTGCAGTATGTCCATGACCATACAGATTATATCAAGTCGACATCAATGAAAATACAATACATTAATTGATTTAATGCCTTGCATGATCATCAACTTAACATCTTAAAATATTCAATCAGTTATAGTTCATCATGGAAGACACCACTTGAGTCTTCAAAGTCCTTAGTAGATGCATAATATTTTCCCAAGAAACATGCTTGTCTTGTGACCCCAATGAAGGGGGGAATAAAGGGTAAAGCATGTTGTATACTAGGGGTGGATTGAGATTCAGGGATGTAATGAGAGGGGTTTTAGGTTATACATATTTATAATAATTTCCCCAAACTTATATTTTTAATAAGCCAAAAATAATAGAGTCTATTGGGGAAGTAAGGGCCCTATCAAAGTAGGCAAAAAATAATCTAACAAAAGGCCGCCATGGGATACCAAGGGCAGATATCTAGTGTCCTAGATAGTGAAAATGGTACCCTCATGGGAGAACTCAAGGCACTCATGAAGAATCAAGGGGAAAATCCCTATAGAGACCAGCTAGAGGATACCCAACTTTATTTGAAAATAGATCCAACCCAAGGATAGTGACAAAATTCATACAAAATGTAATCAAGAGGAACTTGTTCATGTTCACAAAGATCTTGTTGATGTTGAAGAAGAACCTATTGATGTTCAAGAAGATGCAACTCAACAAATTGGTAGTAGTCAAAGTAGACACATTTCAAAAGGCATGGGAAATTTGATGGAGACTAATGAGGAGGCTCTTTTCAGTCAAATCTCATATGAACACATGGTACTTGAAAGAAAAATTAAATTGTATTGCAAAAATATGTGAGATAAATATTTTGAGAATAAATTTGTGGTTGGAAGAGCACAATTATTTGCCAATTTATTCACGAAAAAGAAATGACTCATGTTTTGGAGTTGTTGGGTGTTGATAATAGGAAAAACTTAGGTGGTCATGTAAAAGAAACAATATTTGAAAATTTGCAAGATGCATTGAACGTTATTAATAAGACAAGTCAAGGAGCTAATTTAAGTGTTGTACGCAGAGCTTTGATGACTATAATTTCTAGTAAGAGGTTGTCACATAGAAGAAAAGTTCAAACAATTTTTGAATTAATGAATGTATCTTGAAGAACTGATCAAAGGTATATTGGGATGTAAAATATGCTAGATGAAAACATTGAAAAGAATTGGATACATATTTTTAGACTTCCTTGAAAAGATAGAATTTTTGAAGATGTCAAGAGATTGGTGATTGACTATTGGTCCAGCCACTCCCATGTTTATTATAATAGAAGGGACACTACACATATGAAATATGGAGAGACCGGTAACAAAATTGAACACCCAAAACATTTTATAAATACAACACAAAGTGAACTTCTTGAAGTGTTCATACAAGAATTTTCAGATGTGAAAATATGTCAGAGAATGTTTGAGATGTTGCACCCTTGCTTTGTACGCATAAATAAGGTACATGAAACTTTTTTTCAAAATCATATTGAGTTTCATCTATACTTGTAATCATATAAAAAATCTATGGCAGTACTTAATCCAAATATGGACATCCCTAAAAGCACAACACAATTTGTGAAGTCTACTTTATGTGATAAATCAAAAGATTCAAATGAGTACATGAAAAAAAAAGCCTCCATTGATTCAAGTAAGAGAAAAAACATGTTTTTGTGTTGATTGTATTGCAAACAATGCAAATCATAGTCAATATGAGAATATTGCATGTGTATATGTTTCACAGTGACATATGAAATAGTTGATTAGAATGCCTCCTTATGAAGATGATGATAATGACATAGAAATTCATGATCATATATATATTTAGCTGATTATGAACATGTTTTTGATTTAGTTGTTACAAGTGTCTTTGTGTGTGTGTGTGTGCGTGCGCGCGCATGCATTCTTTATCTTTTATTTAATTTTAATTTATTAAAAGTGATGTTTATGAGATGATTTCTTTCTAGGTGATATTTTTGTTGTGGTTGCGGATCCTAAGAATATAGAAGGTGTAGATTTTTATCTACTAAGATGCACGAAAGGAAATAAAAATTTTCATAAATGAGTATAGATGGTGATGAACAAGAGTATCCTAATGCTTTAGTTGTTATTAAAGGCACCTATTATCAGAAAAAAAAGATAGAAAACATTGGTGTTCAATTTATTGATTACATGCATGGAGATTAGTAACTTTTGGGCATATTTTTGACGCGAGTTGGTCAATTTTTTGATGCTGATTGGTTGGCCAAATGACCACTCTTGTCATCAGAGTTTTTTCATCGATTACGCAACCCCAAAAACATTGTGTCAAATTATCGACCGTAATAGTGGTTGAATAATTGACTATATAATGTGTTGAGACTGTGAACATTCTGGTCGATACAGTTTGTTGATCATTGTCATCGTCGTCGAACTATCAACTTTAGTAGGCATTGAGACTATGGCATTTCGGTCAAAATAGTTTGTTGATCATTGTCATCGTCGTCGAAATATCAACTTTTGAATGTGTTGAGAATGTGGTATTTTGGTGGAAATAGTTCATTGATCATTGTCATTGTCATCAAAATAGAGACATCAGAATGCATTGAGACTGTGGCATTCCGGTCGAATTTGTTTGTTGATCTAATTTTGGGCCATTGAGATAGACACGTCAAAAATTGTTGAGACTGTAGCATTTCAGTCAAACCATTTCATTGATATATTGGATGGTCATCGGAATAATGACAACATATTCATTTAAAATATATATATATATATTAATATTTATTAATATATATAATATATTTCCTTTTACTAATATTTTCATTGAAAGTATAGTATTTGAATTAGAATATGCTCTAGAATGCTTACAAATATAATGCACTATTACGCCCTCATATGAAAATTATATGTACATGTGTCAATATAATGAATATTTTGTAACACATGTTAGCACAAGTAAGGAGAAACACTATTAAGATAGCGAAGACAAAGAGGATTTCAAAGGACAAATCTGAATTCTCTGCATTTCATCTTTAGAGCTTGCAGTGTGGGTATTGTCATTATCTTACTTCCGTTCAAGTTCTAGATGCTCAACTATACTACAAGTATGATTCTAATTGATATATCTCAAGACTCTTTGATTGTTTTCATGTGGTGTTAGGTTTTTCAGTATCAATATTTTTGCGCAAACCTAAGTGGATGTAACTATTGGCATATTACATATCTACACATGTTTTTTTTTTTTACAGTTATCTATTTTGATTAGCACTTTTTGGAACTATCTTATGTGCTTCCTATTTAAAGGAACATTGTTTGAATCAAATACAAATGTTTAAATCAATGAAGTTTTATTTTGGATTCACATGTGGTACCAAAGAAGATACGTTGTGTTAGCATAATACATGGTTCACCGTTCCGTCTATAATCTGTAAACCAACTACTTTGTCAATTGATTCTCAATGATCCAAAGGGCATCTAAAGGGTATGATGATGAAATGGGGAGGTATCTAGTTTTCTAGCTACGTGAGATTGGAACCAACACATAATTCTCAATTATGAATTGGATTTTTAGTCACACATGGAAAAGGTTTAACAGAATTGAAGGATGTTAGCTTGTGTCCCATGAATCATGTGACCCTTTGAAATTTGACTATTCTTCGTTGATTGTAAATCAATTTTTCAAAAAAAGAGGAGAAGGATAGCGACTTCTACATCTTTTTCGAGCTTCATGTTAATTCCACCTGGTATATGTTGTTATTGATTTTCCTTTGATAAGGCAGGCTAAGGTCTAATTGAAAAATTAGTTGATACTTTATTTAGTGTCTCCTTCAACGATTGCTTTAATAGGGTTGAATCTCAGAAAAAATAAAAGGTGTAATCTTTCTATGACCTTCGTGACATTATTAAGAGAAAAGGATATATTTTGAAGAGTATACAGTATAGGATTGAATCTCAATGATTTTCAAAGCAGAATACTAATTTTGAGGGTCTATTCAATCTCATTTATTTAGGTGCTTGAAAGGCCAACTTTCAATAACTAAAAAAGTTTAGAAAATGTTTCAGCGTTGTAAGGATCCAAAATGATCTTGGGAAGTATCCATTCACATGGTACTGACCAAGCATTTAGCATTCATAATGATATTCTTCCCCTGCCTCTATCACAGAGCTATTAAATTGGTGAGTAGGAAGAAAAGATAAAATAATAAAATCAGTACATGTAGAGGTGATGATCTACAGTATATTTTAAAAGAGGAGAATAAGAGGACAATGAAAAAAAAAAAAAAACATAGAAACTACCCCTGCCTCTGCATCTCAAACTGAAACATACAGGTGAAATTGTGATTTTTCAAACCATAACAGGTGAAATTGTGATTTACCAAGAAGCTAATATAGGATTGAAAGTTATTTAATCTATTTTTTGTTGTTTTGCAATTGTAGATTGGATTGAAAGTTAATAAAATTGTGATTTTATAATGGTAAGACCACTCTAGGGCACTATGGGCTACAAGAGCCCATATGCCCATGAGTCAACGAATGATATA
>MU228124.1:2365138-2395531 GCA_018584345.1 Thuja plicata | reverse complement strand
CCTTTTATTTAAATAATCTTTGCATTTTTGTCTCAAAAGAGAATGAAGAGTCCACCATTTCTTTTCAAGAAACTCTTCACCCTCTTTCCATGGTTTTCTATAAATTGGACCTCTTTTTCTTCATTAGGGGGGATGATTTTGGAGAGCATCAAATCTATAGTCAATTTGCATTTAATTTCTTTCATTTTTTTTAAGCTTAAATTTGCATAATTAGGTTAGTTTCAATTGGAATTGAAGATGTATTGCTTTCATTTATGATTCACTTATATGTCTAACATTTCAATTTGATTCTCTCAAAGCTTTCTAGATTAATGGCAAGTTCAATTCTAGTTTAAAAGCAATTTCTTTTCTAGATTACAAGCATTTCATTCCTATAAGAGTATTCTCTTTTCCTAGATTAATTGTATTTTGTTTCCATGGATTAGTTGTAATTCAATTCTAGATCAATCATTTCTCAATTCATAGATTAATTGCATCTCTTTTCATAGACTAGTTGCAATTTCAATTTCATATAGTAATGGCAAATTTGTCTTTTCTTACATTCTAGAAATCCTCCATGTTAGCAATGGTTAGGTTGTTGGCTCTTTTTTTGAGGGTAAAATCAACATCCCTAACTGATTAGGAGGCAACAAGTTGCTTCAATCGAGTTTGCAAGATGAACAATTCGTGTTCATTTTTGTGAATTGAATGATTGTATAATGACTATGTTGTGTTTGTGCCGAATTCAGAGGTCTACATTCAACATATAACAATCTCTATTACTTACTTCAACCTATGTAGCTATAAGGGTTCTATTTGGATTGTTGTGAACCAGGTTGGAGTTGCTCTTTAATGTTGTCACTTCGTGCTATGGTTTTTCTCTTGTCGCTTCACTCTAATCGCTTGGTAAAAAATGAAACCCTTCTGTCATCTATTTATAGACTTTGCCCTAAGTCAAGTTATTAATGCTCAACCACTCCTCAGTGTGTGAAGATGAAGTCATCAGGTGATACACAACAATATTCTTGGTGCTAAAATGATGCTTCAGGGAAGCTGTTAACTTTGTTATGTTCACCGACAGATTTTGGTGTGTGGCGAAGATGACATGTCAAATTTCATGATTACCGACAGATCTCAATTTGCACTTAGCAACTTAGCTTTTATATGTTAACCGATGATTCTCAGTAAGTATTGACAACTTCGCTCTGTGTGTATACCAATCCATTTTGATATGTATCGACCAATGGGATTGAATTCGTAGAATTATAACAAGTAATACCATAGTGTATCTTTGATCATGCTAGTTTGGCATTTCATTAATGTATAATGGAATTGATGTAAAATATAACTTTCTATAATGTAGTTCCATACTTACTTGTTCTACTTAGGTGGGGGTGGTGATGTCACTAGATCCATTGGATAAGGTGTCACCATTTGCATTTCTTGTTCCATCTTCATTAGTTATTGTAGCTTTCCTCCACATTTTGTTTCTCATCTTCCTGATGTCTTCAATGGTGTTTCCATTGGAAAAGGTGTTGGTCTTTGTCATTTGGTCTCTGCAATCTTTCTTTAGATGACCAAATTTATGACAGTGTAGACATGTCATTACTGGGTTAGTCCAGACTCTAGACTTTCTTATCCATTGTCTGATATAATTTGCACCTATGTGACCAGATCTTCCACATATTGTACAGTTTTCCCATGTGTTGTAATCCCATACATATTGGTTACTGACTCTTTTTAGTTGATATGCAATTTCATTTTCTTTAGGCTTCCATGCATGCCTTTTCTTTTTCCAGAATTCAAGAGATGTGTTCCCATGCATTTTGCAAGTAGAACAATATTTGTCCATGTAGGTTTCCTTCTTTGGTTGTTTCACCTCAGATTTACATTCATATTCTTTATGTCCTTTCTTGTTACATTTATGACAAATTCCTATGAATGAAGATGTGGTTTTAGGAATACCTTTCATTTTTCTCCTGCATACATTTGATGTGTGGCATTTCCTTCCACAGTGATTGCATGTCATCTTTCTTTGTCTTGGATTTGCATAGGCATTCTTTGGATCAACTTAGTTTGGTGATTCTTCATTTTTGATATACCCTAGTCTGGTATTGTTGTTGACTCTTCTTTGTCCATCAAGAAAATCGTCCATCCTTTTGTTTCTTTCTTCAGCTCTCTTTATTATTTCATTATGTTGTTTCTGAATTCTCAGTTCATGTTTCAGCTTTTCATTTTCTTCTCTTAGCTCACTGATGGCTTCTATTATTTCAATGAGTTTTGCATTCATGATGTTTTCCTCTTAACTCATAAGAATAATCAGATTTGTAATCTCATGATGATGTTCTGTAAGTCTTTGTATAAAAATTCTTACTCTTTCTCTTGTAGCTTTTCAGTAATCTTCCTTCGGTCATAAATTTCTAGTTAGTTTCTTCCTCAGCTTGTCTAGCATTGTTCATGACATCAATCATTCTTACCATCTATGTCTCTTAACCAATTTGCAGAGATTTCACTTGTCCAGCCAGATGTTGATTGATTTTATTCAGACTTGTGATACTTTCTTCTGATGTGTCTGATGCTTTGTTTGTAGTAGATCTTGAAGACGAAAATAGATCTGGTATCTCCTCTTCTTGGTAATTTGTTTCATTATAGCGACATGTCATAATCTTTCTTTAATCTAGGATTTCTCTCATCTTGATTATAGCTTCTTTATACTGCTCATAGAAGATCTGAATTTCTAGCTTCTGATTTATACTGCTCATAGAAGATCTTTTCTCTTAATTATTTAAACTTTCAAAATAAGAGATCTATCTCTAATACCAATTGTTGAAAATAATGGGAAGTGTGTACTGAGAGGAGAGGGGTGAATCAGTACCTCAAATTTTTTTATCTTTTTTAACCTTTAACCATTGTGTAATCAATTGTATAACTAACCATATACTCTATACTATCTTTGTGTAAGATATATCAATTCACAAACTTAAAAAAAATGTAGACATTCATAGAAATATTCATGAAATGTAATAACAAATAATGCAAGATATGGTAATGTAGAAAACCCCCTGTTAGAAGGTAAAAACTGTGGTGGGAATGACACCCACAAAAATTTCACTATTTGCATATTGAAAGGGGCCGGTTAAGGCTTACAATTTGATCACTTCTGATGATCTACCCTATTAGGAGTATTATGTGGAGACTATTTAAGGTCTACTCTGTTAAGAGATTTAGCAACACTGTTTAGTGTGCACTCAGTTAAGATATATACAATAGGATTGTTAAATCCACCTTTCTTGAAAGGATTTCTTCTATTTTCTACACTTGTTAGAATGTAGAAAAAATGCTCATTAACCGGAGTGTATGCAATCCAAAAAAATTTATTATAGATCCATTCAATATTACATGTACAAAGTATCACCTAGTGTGATTGATTAATACCTCTATTTCTCGGTAGCCGTTGTTCTTGGTTCTTGATAACCAAATTCATCTTTTTTTTGTTCTACTTCTTGAAACTTTTAGTCCGATTAATAGATGTGTGTGTATGCTACATTCATCCTCTCATCCATCTCAGAAGAATGATTACAACATCTATTTATAACATATATTGACCTAATTTAGTTTCACGTATTACAAAACTAACTCTATGATCAAAGGTTTACAACTTAACCTTGATCTCCTAGTCTGCATGTTTTTAATCAGTTAGACTGATTAAAACAATTACAATTATGTTTCTTGTTTGTCAAGAAATGATTTAAAACAAATCAAAACAGTAAATATAGAACATGAGTGTTTTATCTGACTTGGAAGTTAGATCCACTTTTCTCAAGATATAACTAACTTTTGATCTCTAATTCTCGGTTTGTTCTGAAATCAGTTTGACTGTCTTTCGGTGTTCCTTTGTTTAACTATCTATCAGGTTCCCTTATTGTCAGTTTCCTTTGTATCTTCTCTTTTAGTTTATAGTGTAACCTTCTTGTCGGTTTCCTCTGTATCATCTTCGGGTTGCACTTTCAGTTTACATTGTTAGAGTGTGTCGTTGGGTTTCCTTATACTTAGCGATTCCGGTCTGAACTAAAAACTTGACTTTCGGTGTAGTGTAACCGACAGTTTAAACAATTGTTTTCTCTTTGCATACTAATGGTAAAATTTATGTCATCAAAAATACATTGTTAGAAAAGACATTCTAAAATAATAAGAGTAAGCATAGCTTTCAATATTGTTTTAGTGAAGATTTTCTTAGAAATTTTTAATTAGTTGTAATTGTACCTTTTCCTACAGTTGTATTTACAGTATCAGTAAGTCCAATGAAAAATGTACACTTTTAATCATTAATTCCAATGAAGTTTTTGAATGTTCCAAAGAAAAAATTCCTTGTAACTTGTTAACTGAAGGATTATTTTACCTAAGGTGGGAGCTCTTCTAGTAATGGCATCATCACGATGTCCATGACCAGGTACTTGAGCAGCCAAAAAAGCTTGCAGCAAGAACACATGCATATTATATCTCATGACATAAAAGAGTATAAAATATAACCCTTTATTGAACTTTTGTTATAACTAAAGATTCATTACTGCTTACTTGATAATGACATGCTTGCGACATTAATTCATGTGTCCTTGTCACCATATCCTCGGTTGGCTTTGGATCATCCAAAAGTTTCATAATTTTTGCAGAGACTATTTTTAATTTTTTCTTCACCATATTTAAAGCGTTAAGGAAATTTGGGAGCTCATATGTATCTACATGAGCTATTTCCTTTGTTCTTCTAGGTGCTTTTCCCCTATCCTGAACATCAATTTGTGACAGGAATATCAGTAAAACTATTAGAATAACTCCAAAACCCTAAATAAAAGAACACAATAATATAACATTTTTCAACTATCTAATTTGTACAATTACAATAAGGTTTACCTTTGCTAAAGAATGGGTGGTTGGAGCATCCCCACCACCTCTATCATGTGGGGGATCCATGTCATCCTATGACAAAGATTAAATATAAAAACTTCAGCGAACTGAAGGTAATAGACTTAGTAAAAAAAATTATTAATAAAATGGTATATTGGACTCATAAAATTGAGGTTAGTTTAAATGGTATATAGTACTTACCCCCCCCCATGCCATGATAGTAACTTTGTTTTTATCCATGTGATTAAAATGGTAATTTATTAGCAATTCTTCCCCTGCACTTATTGATTTTATCGCACATACAAAAACATGATTCCCCTCACACGCCTCAAATATGTAATTGGGTTGCTTATTAGTTGTCGCAGGTCGCGTACTATTTATAAAACCCACAATATTCCTTGTTTTTTTTGTCTCCCGTCAATGTACATAGAAAATATTTTACTTTGACCATTTTCTTTCTATTGTATATAATTTACTGACAGTGCATACCTACGCATACTTTTTTTATATTGAGCAATCTACATCCAATCGTGGCAATTGTAACAAGGTCTGACAAACTCTATCAATTCAATAAAAAAAATTTAACATACCTTTATCCCATCCATGGAAAATAGGCCCAAACCATGAAATGAGGATGGAGCTATGCGATATATCCTCTCGTTAACACAAAAATCAGTGTTAATTGGTGGTAGCTCCTTAGGTACCCATTTTTCTCTAGATGTGCGTACGGAAAGGGCACCTTGATGCCGCCTTTGGTCTCATCATCATAAGAACATGACCCCCCTTCATCAAGGAAAAAATGCATGCGTTTATTGAATTTTTTATAATCTTTTGATCTCTAGTTTATCTCCCTATTTTATCCGTACTACATGTCAAACTTTCATCTACCATTCCCGCATTTCCCTCATTCGAGGAAGATAGATCTGAAAAGTACATATTTGGTGGTTCTTGCAATCCATCAAATGAGATATATAGTTGGTAAGGAGTGAGATATTTTTCTAAATGAGGGTAATGTTGATGAAGTCAGTCATAAAATTCATGTTGAGGGTAGTATTGTTAAATCATGAGCAAGTTAATACCTTATTATTAAACCACTCAATGACTATGGGCATAAAAAGAAAGAAAGAAATTAATAAAATATTTCTATAGGGCGTATTGACTTATACATGTTGATCCATGTCACTGTGCAGTATCCTCATCAAAGGGGTTAAATTTCCTGCATATGTGAATCATTTATCTTAAGTTAGCTAAAAATTACATGATATTTATGCTACAAATTATGTAGAAGACAACATGAACAATATGCAAGATCTTAAACATGAACAAATTACCTTTACCTTACATATGAAATGAAAGATCGTTAACATAAGGGATGATGATGTGTGTAGTCAATTGCCTATTTCCAGAAAGGTTGACAATCAAACAAAATATATACATGTAATCAGCATCAATTAATTGAGCATCATGAGAAATACCTTGGTTATCATAAATAACATATTTTATAATCATTAGAATTTAACATAATGAATTAATTATACCATGCCTTTAGAGTTGAATACATCAATAAATTAATATTAAATATATATACTAATCATCATAAATATATATAAATATCACATACCTTGTACATTGCAATCATGTCATTGATCATCATCATCATCATCATCATCATCACCACTATCATCATCATCATCATCATCATCATCATCATCATCATGATCACCACCACCATCACCATCATCTTCTTCTTTATCATCTTCATCTTCAGTATCTTCTTCTTTCATCACATTATACTTTACCGGCCTTCCTCTTGGATCATGTCTAACAAAAAATGAAAAAACCGGTTTATGTGGAACCTCTAAGTAAAACACTTGCTCACATTGGCTTGGAAGAACATAGTGCTCATCTCTAAATGGCTCAAATGACCTTGTATTAATCATTGTAAATCTATTATCATGTTGAATAACAGTTCTATCAGGATCATTTTGATTTAGTCATAGCCTGTACCATTTAACGACAAATAGAACTAATTTGAAGGAGTTAAAGTCACACTCAACTATATCATCCAAGGTGCCATAGTATCAATTTTGAGATTTTTGAGGATGTATGTCATTTCTAGATGAAATATTAGTGACCTCGAAGACTGCAGCTATCCCACAATCACAAGTTTTCTTCATGTCATCCAACTTTTTCATGTAAAATTTATGGCCATGATAGTACATAGCTTTGTGGTGCTTTACCTGCAATTTTTCAAGCTTGTGAAAATTATTTGCATCATGAGTTGATATGAAACATATGGTTCATGATTATTAATATTTTCTTACGTACATGTCTACCTCTTAAACCACATGCTAGATCAATTACCATTGGCGTAATATTGGAATCTCCATTACGATGAGCTTCTCTAACCAATGAAGCAACACCTTTCCATGTTAATGAGAAACCATTTTGTTGACATTGTTTAATCCATACTGTTATCCAATCAAGATTTTTCACAATATACAAATGTATTATATCCCACTCTCGACCAACTGTATAAAAAAAATAGACCAATTACAAATAACTTATATTGAAGATTTATAAGAATTAATTAACTACAATAACATCTTATAATTACCTCTCACTTTCATCCATCTCCCTTTCCCCATCAATTTCTCCCCTTCAAATTTGTTAATCAATTTGGGATCCCAAATATGATCTACATGGATCTGTACTGTAAACTTAGGAAGATATTCACTAATGTACACCATGGTCTGGTATATTCCTCCACCATAGAACCCTCAAGATGTGATCTCTGTCGAACCAAGCCATTCAAAAAATTCAAGTTCCTCTCAACCATCCACATTGACCTAATTTGTATAGGTCCACACAATTCAATCTCCTCAACTTGATGTATGAGGTAGTGTTCTTGTGCATTGAAAAAAGTTCAAGGTAGACACTTTTGCATTTCACACATAAAATGAAGAATTTTTCTCTTCCAATATTTTATATCTTCTTTATGGATTTCTTTTGATGACAATCACCTCATGTATTTTTCAAGATCATATATAACTTGTTTGACATTGTTGTCAAAGTGGTGTGGGAAAGATAGAGGTAGAACGTACTGCAATAATTGTAAAATGATCTTTCAAAATTTTATAAAATAATAAAATTAAAACTACATGTAGTATACAAATATATAGTGAATACAAAATAACATATATTACCTTAATAAATGTATGTCAATCGTGTGTTTTTATCCTTGGCTCAAACTCACTTTTCTTTGATATGAGATTGTTTATGTTTGTAGCAAATCATGTGGGAAAACATATTTTTTGTATGACTTCTTTTATAGAACTGCTTTGCTGCTTCGACAATAACCAAGTAAGGGCACATATATCAATCTGGCCTCCATTGTTATTTTATCAAATGACATTTTTCATTACATGGTTGGATTCCTCAATGTCACTAAAAATTTTGACAATTTTGTCTCTGTCACGCCTTCCATCCAATAATTTTCATAATGTCTCTATTACATTCTTTCCAATAAGCATAGCATCAAAAAAATGCATGATTGGGATTTTCTCATAGTATGAAAACCTACTAAAATGTGTAGGATAACTTTTTAGTCCTTTTGGAAGTTGGTCATTGATGGCTTGACGACCTTCACGAGCATCAATTACATCATCAGTAAACAAAACATAATATCAAAATATAAATTTCAAACAAGAATCATCAGATGGAATGACATTACCTCGCCAATTTATTCTAGTGTATTCCAAATTCCATAGGCGAGGTGTCATTCTCTGTGGTTTTGATTTAGTCTCTTCTTTCCCATTGAAAAGATATTTTTTGGTAATTCAGTACTTATGATTTTTGTGGAGAAACTGTCTATACTCATCGAACACCTACTTTCCTAAACTTTTTGAATGATGAGATTTCATCTTTGGACCAAAAACTAGACTTACAAATTTTTCCTTTGTCTAAAGACCTACAAGATCGTGTATAATTGAATTAAATATGTTAATTTTGTGTTAGCACTATAACATACCAAAAAAGAGGTGTTAACAAGAGAATATTTCACAAAAATTTGTTAGCTCAGGGGCATAATGTATTGTCCATACAAGCATTGCATGGAATTGAAATTGTCTTTTACCTATTGGCCTAGAGATGTCATACATAGTGACCCCATTCCATAACACCATCAACTCATCGATAAGGGGCTCAATATATGCATTCATATTTTTAACTTGGTACTTACCTAGTTGAATGAACAAAAATATTACATATTTATTATGACCATTTTGATGGATTATTTATAATAAATTA
This sequence comes from Thuja plicata, assembly GCA_018584345.1. Taxonomy (NCBI): domain Eukaryota; kingdom Viridiplantae; phylum Streptophyta; class Pinopsida; order Cupressales; family Cupressaceae; genus Thuja; species Thuja plicata. The sequence continues at coordinate 2,386,342 of MU228124.1, read as the reverse complement.
ATTTAGATGACTATTAAATGAAAAAATACCTAGAACAATCATTTCCAACATTATGTACTCCCTCTTTATGGACATCCAAGGAGGAATGTTATTATTGATAACAAAAACAGGCCATACTGAGTAAACAGATCTCATCTCTCTAAATGGATTGACACAGTATGCTACCAGTGAAAGCCTGAGATTACGAGGTTCTTCTTTAAAGTGTGGCCAAGTTTCCTATATTTCCTTGAATGTCAAACCATCCGCAAGCATTCACATAATGTCATCTCAACTTCTATTGTGTGCATGGTAATCCATAAATTGTGAGAAGCTAGTGCACCTGAATAATCATTGCAGACATAGAATAATGAGAATATATCGAAGAACCTTGTGAGGAACCTTTTTTTTTATTTAATCTAGTTGATATCTACTAATATGACAATCAGGGCATTCTATTGCAAATTCATGTTGTTTATAATATATAATATGATCATTCGGACATGCATGTAGTGTTTAAAACTTCATTCCAATATATTTCATAATGGAAGATAATTCTCGGTATGAGCGAGGTAGAATTTTTGATGGTGGTAAAAAACACTCACTCTATAAACCTACAACCAAATTAAATATAATTGGTTAATAGAAATAATATTGATTGGTACATGATTTACCCTTTGTTAACTATAATGAAATTACGACTAAAAAAGATGAAAAAAGATGACATATATGACATACCTTAACATATGTGTGATTGATACATTGGATAAACCATTCATAACCTTCAAGTTCACCAACAAAAATACAGCGGCAAGAAGGGTTGTTTGGGAGCCTTCATATAAGAGCTCATATGCCTTCTCAAGTATAGGTACATCAAGGTCATCTTCATCATCATCATTAGTTGCACCAATGCCATCATCTTGATCATCGTGATCTTCTTCCATGGGATAATTACCTTCTACTTCAATATTCACACCTCCATGTTTCCTCATTTGGAAATCCACATTCTCCAGATTTTCATGGTCCATAACATGAAACCCAGGACGGTTTAACTATATCAAAATGATGACCTTAAATTAACCATGACCATGATTTCATCATCAATCCATTTCATATGTATATAAATTGTTCAAATAATATATTGAAAAACATACCAATGGATGAAATGTATTTCCCCCTTCGATGTGACCATGATGCCTACAATGTTCCTCAGCTGTTTTGATTAGATATCTTTGAGTCTTTTAAGCCCTTGCAAATATTGCAGGGACAATAATATTTTCCATCACCTTTTCTTTTAAAGTTAGACCATAATCTAGCAATCATCTCCTTATTTTGTTCTGGGTTGATATTGTCAGATATGGTCTTCTTGAATGGAATGACTCGTTACTTGTACATTGACTAGAATGTTGTTGGAAAAAGGATGATTTTTTTGCAACCTGCAGATACATACACTAAACAACCATTTTCTCAACTCTAATTTTCTCAACACAAAGGGACATTTATAATAGCCATAAAAACCTGATTATTTTTAAATGGAATACGCCAAGGAGTACCATCAAAAATATTGATTGTTTACAATCATGAACAGTAAACCTAAATCATATAGCTCATTTTATTAGTGTGTGTAGTCTCTGTGTATATGAAAAATGAATGAAATTCAAGGCCTAATTTATCAAGAGCAACAAATGATGAGGAACCCCACAATCAAAAACATGAAACCTAATAAAAAACACTGTAAAAATTTAATGGGACAATGGAATTTAAAAAGTAAGGAAAGGTGAGAGGATCAACCAAATAATCAAAAAAAGAAACACACTCTGTTAACAATGTTCAAAATCCTGTCACCAAGCATAGACATAGGAAATCAAAAATGGACAAAAGACAAGAAATAAGAAAAAATTTTATGAGAAGAGGTCAAAATAATATTCAAAGTATTATTATGAAATATTCATGTTCATCACTTGTGCATATACCTTCTCTAGTCAAATTCAAGGCCTAATTTATCAAGAACAACAAACAATGTGGAACCCCAATATCGAAAATATGAAACCTAATAAAGAACACTGCAAAACTTGATTGGGACAATGAAATTTAAAAAGTAAGGAAAGGTGATATCATCAATAAAATAATCAAAAAAAGAAACACGCTTTGTCAACAATGTTCAAAATCCTATCACCAAGCACAGACATAGGAAATCAAAAAGGGACAAAAGACAAGAAATAAGAAAAATCATTAGGACTATAGAAAAAATCATTAAGACTATAAAAACCAAGTTCTAGAAATGGATGGTTCTGATTCTTTTCCATTACAACAATTGATCATTCAGCATTTGGTACTTCTTGGTGTATTCCATTTAGATATGTTCAAAAAATTTCCAGTAATGATTTGGAGAATGCAATCATGTAAAACCCAAACTAGTATTATTATTGTTATGAGAAGAGGTCAAACATAAATTCAATAGTTTATGCATAAAAGGACATATGTTTAATATACTTGAATTGAGTCATGTTAACTTAATTGATGCAATAATAAAAACCACCCACTCTACACCATTGAAAACATCTTCAATGTCCCTTAATAAGTCAGTGGAATCATCCAAGCAAGTTAAACAACACAATAGATAGTCAGAAAGACCTACTAGGGTTAGTAGGTGAATTAGTGTTTTGATTATTGTGAGTGTTTGGGGATCAAAGTGATTGTTGATTCCTCACCTAGACATATCAAATAGTGTGTTCAAATCCATAGATTGGATCAAGAACCTCATTGGTGAAGGGTTTCACAACTTACCAACAATTAGAGAAGTGTTCCTAGCCCTTAAGCCTAAGAGGGTGTTTGAAGACTTGGAGTGGGTGACCAAGTTGAAGAAGTGTCTTAACATCTTTCTATTTTGAAATTTTCTTGTTAAGAGATTAGTGTAATGTCCCCTACTAGGTTGTACATAATTAGTACATATATAATGTGAACTTACACTGTATGTCCCAAGAATATGATAATACAATTTAAAATATTCATAAATAGGAAGTAACATTAGCTCCTGTATATCCAATCATATTACTATTTGGCTTAATGAATGGAAGGTGTAGGTCTTATCCAAGTTTCCTAGAGACCAGCGAATGGACTCCCTCAAAGTTTACAGGTCCAAGTCCGTGTCATGAAGGCTTACGGAATGTTTACCCCTACCCTCTATTGGGATAAGATCCATTGCTTGGATTTATACAAGCCCCTCCTTGGTAACACTTTAGTCCCTTCCTCTTTAGGTACTAAATAGTAACAAATCTGAACATGGAAAAATATGATTATGACTCCATTATTATTAATGAATATATATTATAGATGTAAATATTAGATCATTCAGAGATATGTTACAGAAAATTTAGATATATAAATTATATATAGATGATTCTGATTTCATCCTTATTAACTTATAATATATATGATAGACTATATAAGGTTGTTTATCATTTATAAAATATATATTCATGATCTCTTATATATACCTAATATATATAACATAACTTTATCTGATTTTATTGTTATTAATATATATTTCTCATACACACATATCTAGTATATTATGTATATGTATATTCACTAATGAAATAAAACATACATATATGTATAATTATGATTGCATATAAATATATATATATATATATATATATATATATATATGATTTTTGTATTATTAATATATCTATTTTCTGATTTCACTGTTGTAAATGAAATTAATATTATGTATCTATATTAGACCATATATATTGATATATGATTTCCATTGATCTGTATCAATATATATCATATACGTATATGTATTCAATATTCTCTTATTCTATGATAATTCATATGCATCTATCTTAATGGAGCATGATTCCTTCATATTTATATGTTCTTCTGTGTGATATGTTCTTCCCACAATTAGTGGGTTAATCTTCATCAATTATAGAAGATATATTCTCATATATATTAATCCCCCCTTTCTATAAATTTTACCTGTAATAGTTACAATGAGGCAACTGTTGTTGATTATGCTTTTTGCGTAAAAAAATTAATTAGAAGGACAAAAGAAAATATGATTGGTGAATATAAAAAATTGCTTGGTTTGACAAGGAATGAAAAATCCACTTGTCCACTTGTCCACTTATCTTCTAGGTGGTTATCCTCATGTATTTCCCTTTGATTATTAATAAAATACATTATTATATGTACACAATTTGTGTCTCCTAAATACCTATATATGTATATCTATGTATATAGTTGGATATATATTTTTCAGAATATATACACACCTATATATATATAGATATATGTATTGATATGTATGGGATATCTCTCTTTGATTTATGATAAACTAATAAGATAATTAGTAACTCTTACCAAAAATTTGTAATAAAGCAAAACTAAATCAAGGACTATTCGGGATAAAGTTCAATTCATAAAGATAGATCTTTCCATTAGTAAACAATGGAATATAACTCCCATAATACCCCCAAAATAGGAGAGCAATGATTGCCTAGTAATTATAAGTAATTATGGACTATAATTACACAATGTCATATCGAATAGTTGTTTCCTATAACTAGGCCCTTTGATAATTACTCCAATTTCACTGTAATAATGACTCGGAGGCATCGGCTATAAGGTACATGGACAATAGTAACTAACAGTAATATGAATATAGGATGTATTTGGTGGAGATTGATCCTGATAATCTCTTACCTTGAAGTCTTTGATTTTTCAGTACAAATATTTATTTGCAGGGTCACGTTTCATTTCCTATAGTTTTAAATTTGTTTCCATACAATGTTGTTGCACAAGGAACAATGAGGGTGTCTTTCTTGCATGAAAGACAAATGCAAAAAATGTAGAGACAATCTATGCTTTCACATATTGATAATTTTAAACTATAGTTTGATATAAATTTATCATCTTGGAATCCCTTCTTTTCTAAGGAATCTAGCCTTCATTCAAATTCCATGTCTGACAACTGTGTTGAAAACAATTTAAGTAACATTGTTGACCAGTTACTCCAACCTCAAGAAATCAAATCTCTAAATGATGATAAAATAAAAAACCACTTCATTGTTCCATTTTCCAGGCCAGTCTTTGAAATTATCTTTCTATGAGCTTGATAATTTTCATTCTGGGAAATTGATAGAAGTAACCCCAAGGTGTGCTCACACAATGCTCTAGATAGGACTTTGCTTTCCCTATTCCACTTAGGATCCAAATTATTCTTCTAGGATCTCAATATCCTCAAGACACTGAGCCTAAGACTAATCCAAACTCTTCTATAAGATTCACCCTTCTTGTCTTTCACCTTGAGGGACAACTACCATTATTTTTGTCTCAATGCTTCACACTTGTCTCGAATGATTCCAAACCTAAACCCTTCATTCCAACTCCAAAAATTCTAAAAGGTCTTTTTCCACTACTTTTATGTTCATTTAGCATCCATACATTCCCATTTTCATAGGTATTTAATCCCAATTTGGTCAAGTTCCAAAGCTTGTCTCAAAATGATCCTATTAGGCCTAATTGACCAATTAGCCCTATCCAGAGGGTTTTTTTGGATTTACTTCTAAATCTTCCAAAAAACCCCTAAAAATAATATAGGATCCAAATACCTTTTTTGAAGACCTAAAATATTTTCAAGGTCCAGGGTCCCCAAGCCTTCTGTACACCTATGTCCTGAATTGTAGGGCGATTAGGCCTATTTTGTCTCGTCACAAGAAGTTCACTAATTTTGATGGAAAAATATATCCAAATGGATTGGATGAGATTTTAAATAGATACCAAGGATCTATAAGACCCTAAAGGCTCTGAGACCACACTTGGTTCAGAACTTTCATACACACCCTTGTCTCTGCATTCATCTTTTCTCCTGCCATACACCTAATCGGACAGTCCTAGCTTGCCTAGGGCATAGCTATAAATAATAGTAAATCAAATCCTATGACCTCCTACTTGCATATGTACACTATAAAGGGGCTCACCAAAATCATTCATCCAATTTTTTGAGTTTCCCATGGTTGGATTTCATGGGGGAGCCATAAAACCAAAATTGCACTGAACTTGACCAACAGACTCTCTAAAACTTAAACAATTTCCTACAGGTAACAAATTAACACTACACTACTTTCTTCCTAAATGAAAAAGTCTTTAATATTTTCCTACTATATGAATCCACCAATATATCAAGTATTTCAATCCATTAAAGCACAAATAACATTCAAATTAGTCGACCGTACTCTGTATCTCAAAACACTTGCTCTATTGCTTTCAAAAACTTGCTTACAATCAAATCTACCTTGGTAAATGAGCCATAGAGTTCCATAATATTCTTCCTCCACTATTTCAGGCCACTAGCATTGATTTCCCACTCCTAGAATGAGGGGAATCCAAAGTTGTTGAGTTGCATGCAACATTTGCAAAAAGTTGCAAATGTTGTCATGACAACTTTTGAGCATATTTTGCATTTATGATGCAAACTATCTTTTAGGGAATCTAACCCATACAACTCAATGAACTAAAATCATTAAAACCTTTTTAAGCATATTTCTCACCTTACATAGGTATAGGACACATTTAGACCCCATTTCCCAAATTTAGGCCTATTCTAAGGAATAAACACTTAAAAGAAAATTAAACTAAACTAGAATGAAATTAGCACTAACCACTAATTCACCTAGTCACACACAACAACAATACCTTCTAAGGTCTAATAAAAAACATATTGACTTGGCTTGAGTTAGTTACAAGCCAAAAATAACTAGGGCTTTGATGATAGCCTAGGTGCTCATGTACCATCCTCTCCAAATGAAAAGACTTTAATCGACCCTTAATGGATTGAGTAAGTTAAGGTCAATGCCCAACTTTTTGAACTCTTTTTCCTTTATCCATACTGCATCTGCATCTGGTTGTCCATGCCACTTCACTAAGTGCTCATGATATTCCTTCTTCTGTGTCTTCTTGTAGACTCTGGAATCCAGTATGTGTTCTGCTTTCTTGATTGGTGCAGATGGAAACTTAAGTTCTTCCACCTCCTGTATGACATCACTCAAACTCTGATCTACTTTTTGGATTGGCCCTTTGTATAAAACCAAGTCTACAACATTAAACATTGGAGATAACCCCATATCCTCTGGAAGTTCCACCTTGTAGGCGTTTGCTCCATATTTGGCTTGACACATGGGCCAATTCTTCTCATCTAAAGCTTATGTGGTGTTCCTTTCTTTAATATTTCCTTGTTGAGGTGAACCATCACTAGATCCCCAACTTTGAATTGGACATCTCTTTTCCTCTCATCCACTTTTCTCTTAATCTTCTCTCTATTTTCAATGAGTGTCTTCCTCACTGTCTCATGGACTTCTTGCATACCATGTGCAAATTCATCAGCATAGCCACTTCCCTTGGCTCTATCCTTTAGATCTTGGAGCTCATATATGCCTCTTGGATGAAGGCCATAAAATATTTCAAAAGGACTCTTAACAGTAGTCATATTCACTGTGTCATTGTAGGTTTTTCTTCTTTCCCAATGAGTTGGTCCCAAGTTTGACCATACTCCTTAGTTAGACACCTTAGGAGCTTTCCAAGACTCCTATTGACTACCTTTGTTTGGACATCAAATTGAGGATGGTATGCAGACCCAAAATACAAGTTTGTTCCCAAGTTTTACCAGAGAGTATTCCAAAAATGACTCATAAACTTTGTGTCTCTGTTAGACACTATGCTTATTGGAAAAACCATGTATTCTGACTACCTCCTTGAGAAATAGGGAAGCTATCTGACTGGCAACATTTGTTGTCTTGCAGGGTACAAAGTGTGTCATCTTGATAAATTTGTCCACAATAACATAAATGTTATCTATTCCCTGCTTTGTCTTGGGCAATCCCACTAAAAAATCCATACTCATACATTCCCATGGTCTGGTTGGAATGGGTAAAGGTTGCTATAGGCCAGAATTAGTAGATGTACCTTTTGCCTTCTAAGAAATAACACAACCTTCTACATATCTCTTAACATCCAAATTCATCTTGGGCCAAAAGTAGAATCTTTGAACTAATTCTTGAGTTTTGTTAACACCAAAATGGCCACTAAGTTTACCATTTCGTTTATCATGTATTAGATTATCTCTAATAGACCCCCTAGGGACACACAATTGACTTCCTTTAAACAATAGACCACTCTGTAAAGTATACTCAGAGAATTGACTATGAAAGTGATTTTTGTACTCTTGGCATACCTTTTAAATGTCTGTAAAGTCCTCATCTTCACCATATAGGTCTTTGAAGTTGTATATCCCCATGCTCTATATTTGGATCTCTTGAATGGTCAAGGATCTTCTACTTAAGGCATCTACTACCTTATTCTGTAACCCCTTCTTGTGTTTGATGTTGAAGGTGTAGGCTTGTAGGTATTCAACCCACTTCATATGCTTGTGACTAAGCTTATCTTGAGAGTTCAACAAACTTAATGCTTGATTGTCTAAATAGAATATGAACTCTTTTGGAAGAAAATAATTCCTCCACTTCCTCGGTGACTAGACCAGAGCATACATCTCTAGATCATAAGAAGAGTATTTCTTATTAGCTTCACTTAGTTTCTCAGAGTGGAAGGCCATTGTTCTTCCCTCTTGGCTCAAGACAACACCAATGGCTACATTGTTGGCATCACATTCCACTATAAATATCTTTTCAAAGCTTGTCAAAACCAAAATTGGTTGGGTATCAATCTTCTTTTTTATCAGCTCAAACCCATAGTTAGCTTGTTCATTCCACACAAATTTAGTCTTCATCCCACTCTTGATAGTATCAAGCATAGGAGCACTAATTGCACTGAATTGTTTGATAAACTTTCTATAGTACTAGGATAAGCCATAAAAAATTGTTACCTTGGTGCTTGTTCTTGGAGTATGCCATTTGATGATGGCCTCCACTTTGCTAGGATCCATCTTTAGGTTGTCTTGAGATAGCACAAATCCAAGGTACACTAAATCTTGCTTGATGAATTCACACTTTTAGAAATTTATCATTAGCTCCTCCTCATGTAGCTTCTTGCAAACCATTTCTAGGTGTCTGAGATGTTCTTCTCTTGTCTTAATATAGATGAGTATATCATCCAAGTAGACTACCACAAACTTTCCAATATAGTCTTTAAGGACTTCATTCATCAACCTCATGAATGTTGATGGGGAATTGGATAACCCAAATGGCATGACAATCTAGTCATAAAGTCCTTATGTGGTCTTGAAGGTTTTTTCTACTCAGCTCCCTCATTTACCCTGATTTGATGATAGCCACTCTTTAGGTCTATCTTGGTAAAATACCTTGCTCCTCCTAGAAAGTCCATTAGGTCTTCTATCCTAGGGATATGGAACCTATACCTAATGGTTATTCTATTTATTGCTATGGAGTTAGTACATAACCTCCATGTTCCTCCCTTTTTAGGGGCTAAGACAGTGGGCACAACACAAGGGCTAATGCTCTTCCTAATCAGACCTTGGCTCAATAGTTCTTGAATCTGCATAGCTATCTCCTCATTTTCTTGAGGAGTCATCTTATATGTAGCCTTATTGGGTAGGGTATCTCCAGGGATTAGGTATGTTTGGTGGATGATTGACCTCTTAGGTGGTAGGGATGATGGTTGTCCATCACTAACTATGCCTTCATACTTCTGCAGTAGCTCCTGCACTTCCTTTGGCAACTATGTCTTCTTTACTACTCTGTCTACATTTTCTTATTTTGGTTTCAACACCATTGCAAAACCAACTCCCTCTCCTTCTTCCAAGGCCTCTAAGAACTCCTTCTCACTCACCATGAGAAAATTTGGGCCAGATGACTTCATCTCTGCATCCTCTAGTAGTGACTAGATTTTGAATGTCACATTGTCCTTCTTGAAAGAGTATGAGTTCTTTGCATCATCGTGCATGGTTGAATTTCCATGTTCTACCTAGGAGTAGGTGACATGCGTCCATAGGTAGGACATGACATAAGACTTTGTCCTTATACCTCCCAATTGAAAACTCCACCCAAGATTTCTCATTGACAAGGACATGTTGCCCTTTGTTTAGCCAGGTGACCTTGTAAGGATTGGTGTGGGATATTCTTGTCGTTTTCAACTTGCTGACTGCTTCCTTTGACACTATATTGTTAGTAGACCCTAAATTTATAATGAATCTACACACTTTTCCCATCATCTTACACTCCAGTCTAAACAGTGACCTCCTCTGACTAGGCTCTTCTTTTACTGGCTCCTTAATCAAAGTTCTTCTCATCATAAGGTTCTCACCTTCTTCTGATTCTAAGGGAACCTCAGGGCATTTTTTTCCACCATTAGTTTCTTCTTGGACATAGTTCACCCTATTTTCACCTCCTTGAGAAGTTGAACCATTCTCTAGACATATGTATGCAGGATGTCCCATCTAATTGCAGTGGTAACACTTCATAGTGGAAAAGTAATTACCCCTACCTTTGTTGTTGTTTATTCTTCTGCTATTAGCGTTCCTTCCTCTATTTTAACTTCCTCTATTGGAGCTTCCTTCTTGTTTTTCAACAAATTTATTCTCCCCTTGGTTCTTGGATTCAAAACTCCCTCCACCATATCCACCTCTCTATCCTCTAGTGTCTTTTCCTCTACCTCTTCCTCTAGTAGTACTAGAGTCTTGTTTCTTCCTTACCTTCTCTTCAACTTTGATGGAAATTTGGTGGCACTTCTGAATGGTGTCTAGAGTCAAAAGACTCATCTCATCTTGTATGGTCCAATTTAGTCCATTAAGGTATCTTTCTACCTTAACCTTCTCATCCTCTGCAACTCTAGATCTCATGCAAAGTCTCTGAAATTCTTCAGTGTATGAGTTTACATCTAGGTCCTTTTGTCTCAAACCTTGCCTTCTCTTATGCAATTGAATTTCATAATCTTCAGGGATATAAGCATCTATGACTTTTGCAACCATAGCCTTCCATGAAGAAATGGGAATCTTTCCTTCCTTCTCTCTCTTAGCTTGGATGAATTTCCACCAAGTGAGTGCAGAACCTCTTAGTCTAGCTTTTGAAACCTTCACCTTTTGATCCTCAATGATTCCATCACACTCAAAATAGTTTTCTAGTCCCTCTATCAAATCAAGGACTATCTCCGGCTCCATCATTCAAGTAAAGATTGGAACTCCTAGTGATTTTCCACTCATAGCCATCAAAGCTTTTAGGAATGGATCCTCAGTAAGGACAGGGTCAGCTTCAAGTACTTCATCATCAATGTAAATATCCTTGCCTTTCCCTTTAACCTTATCCTTTACTTCATCTACTTTCACATCAACTTCATCTACCTTTTGCTCCAATTGAGCCAATCTATCTTGGAGTATCTTATTCTCCACTTCTTGATCATCTACCTTCTTGGATAGCTTATCATTAGTCACCATTGTTGACTCTCCCACTGAGTCAGTTGGTTGGAACATTAACCACAAGTCTGATCAGCTATGCTCTGATACCAATCTGATAGAAGTAACCTCAAGGTGTGCTCACACAATGCTCTAGATAGGAGTTTTCTTTCCCTAGTCTACTTAGGATCCCAATTATTATTTTAGGATCTCAATAGAATCATGACATTGATCCTAAGACTAATCCAAACTCTTCTCTAAGATTCACTCTTCTTGTGTTTCCCCTTGAGGGACAACTACCATTAGTTTTGTCTCAATGCTTCACACTTGCCTTGAAGGATTCCAAACCTAGAACCTTCATGAAAACTCCAAAAATGCTACAAGGGACTTTTCCACTACTATTATGTTCATTCTAAATCCATACATTCCTATTTTCATAGGTCTTTAATCCCAATTTGGTCGAGTTCCAAATCTTCTCTCAAAATGATCCTATTAGGCCTAACTGACCAATTAGCCCTATGCAAAGGGTTTTTCTAGATTTACTTCTAAATCTTCCAAACAACCCCTAAAAATAATCTAGGATCCACATACCCTTTTTGAAGACCTAAAATATTTTCAAGTTCTAGGGTCCCCAAGCCTTCTGTACACCTTTGTCTAGAATTGTAGGGCTATTAGGCATATTTTGTCTCTTCACAAGTAGTTCACTAACTTTGATGGAAAAATAGATCTGAATGGATTGGATGAGATCTGAAATTGATACTAGGGATCTATAAGACCCTAAATACTTTGATACCACACTTGGTTCAGAACTTTCATACACACCCTTGTCTCTGCATTCATCTTTTCTCCTGCCATACACCTAACCGGACAATCCTAGCTCACCTAGGGCATGGATATAAAAATAGAAAATCAAATCCTCTAACCTCCTAATTGCATATGTACACTATACATAGGCTCCCCTAACTCATTCATCCAACCTTTTGAGTTTCCCACAGTTGGATTTCATGGGGGAGCCATAAAACCAAAATTGCATTGAACTAGACCAGCAGACTCTCTAAAACTTAAATAATTTCCTAAAGCTAACCAATTAACACTACACTAATTTCTTCCTAAATGAAAAAGTCTTGAAAATGTCCCTGCTACATGAATCCACCAATAGATCAATTATTTCAATCCATTAAAGCACAAAGAACATTCAAATGAGTCGACTATACTCTGTATCTTAGAACACTTTCTCTATTGCTTTCAAAAACTTGCTTACAATCAAATCTACTTGAGTAAATGAGACATAGAGTTCCATAAGATTCTTCCTCCACCATTTTAGGCCACTAGTATTGATTTCCAACTCCTAGAATGAGGGGAGTCCAAATTTTTTGAGTTACATGCAACATTTGCAACAAGCTGCAAATGTTGTCATGACAACTTTTGAGCATCTTTTGCATTTATGATGCAAACTATCTCTTAGGGCCTCTAACCCATAAAAATTGATGAAATAACATCATTAAAGCCTTTTTAATAATCTTTCTCACCTTACATAGGTCTAGGACACATTTAGACCCCATTTCCCAAATTTAGGCCTATTCTAAGGACTAAACACTTAAAAGCAAACTAAACTAAACTAGAATGAAATTAGCACTAACCACTAATTCACCTAGTCACACACAATAACAAAACCTTCTAAGGTCTAAGAAAAAACATACTGACTTGGCTAGAGTCAGTTACAAGCCAAAACTAACTAGGGCTTTAAGGATAGCCTAGGTGCTCCTGCACCAAAAATTTATAAATTATTAGAATGTTCTTACTTCATTTGAGTGAATTGCAAAAACTAAGAAGATACAGTATAGTACCTACTCTAAAAATAATAAAAAATAATGTTGCATATTGAGATTTTTGTTACTATTTCATGAGTAACTTAAAGTTTTGTAACTTGTTGTGACTTCACTTCTTCAACATCTTTGCAGAGTAGGTGGTTCAAAGTTCTAGGAATAGGGGTGGCTTCTATTACACTTGCAAGCTTACTCGTCACTATGGTTCCTAGTGTATTTGAAAAATTTAAGTAGGCCAATATTTTGGTTTAGAGTGGCCTATTCAATGTTATGAAGGTCAATCATAATCAGATTTACATAAGTCACATGATACATATACTAAATATTTCATAGTAGAAAATAAACAATTAGTGCTACATACAACTAAATACAACATGACATGGTAGTAATGAATAACCCACCCTTGAAGAGAGAGATATGGTAATTTTTCAATGTATAGAGTGGAAGTTGTTATTGGTCAATCTAGATCAATTGGGTCCACTACAACCTCATGAGATCGAGCTTGTGTTAAGGCTATGATAAGGAATGCACACATTTCTGTGGTAGGATAGAGCATTTATGATCCCTTAGAAATGGTTTTCAAGTAGTAATGGTAGGATATCATATTTATGTCCTGAAGCCTCTTTATCCAAAGGGTATCAATGGAATTTCTCTCTTCACTGGAATTGAGGGTGCAGAAGATGCTTTGCATCATTTGGGTATACTACTCAATTTCTATACCCAATGGATGAAAAGCAACCTTCTGCACCCCTTATTCAATTAAAGATAAAGGACATTGATCTCCTTTTGATAAAGAGTCTTCAAGAAATATAGATGGTATCCTACCGTTTCTACCTGAAAATCATTCCCAAGGGAGAAAGAGAAACCAATGATTAGTAGTTGATAGTGGTAAGAAAGAGAAACAATTATACAAAACCATAGTTACAAATACAGTAAAAGACTTCTATTACAATGTAGGACACTAATATCAAAGAAGATATAATGGAGCCACCATTTTTTAAATAAGTGATATCTGAAACCATTCATTGTGTCAAAAAAAGAGGCAAAATCACAACAGCATAATGCATAAGGATATAAAATTCATTAGCTAGATAATTTTTTGTAATGATGGTGAACATATGGATATCTAGACCCTAAGTATGTATCAAAAAAAACATTTACAAAGAAGAGTATTCCAGACATTATGTTAAATAGTTAATTTTCATGTCTACGTTTCATTATTTTGCATGCTTTCCACAGGAAGGGAAGATGGTGTCATAAAAAATACTAAGTGATCTAAAGATGACCTAGTTTATTGACAAAAATTCCAACTCCAAAGAAGTAGTCCATCATAACATTCTTATCGTCACAAGTGAAAAAATCTTCATTGTGACCATGGAAGACACTCATAGAAACATAGTTATCATTACCACAAGATAGCTTGAAGATCTCCCATGCCTCCACCATTTTATTTTTAAAGCCATCTCTATTACCAAAAATTGAGCCAAGCCTACTAGAGAGAATGTTTAGATTGATCATGTGAATCCCCTGCACAACTTTTTTTGAATTGTGGGAAACAACCACTTGCTTAACCACCTTCAAGACCCATTCAAACTGATCGATAACTTGAAAGAGAGTAGAAAACACTAGTTTATAGATCACCCCATCGTGTACATGTGAGCTAGAAATATTATGTTTTAGAAGGTATTGAATAGCATGTTTGATGTCATCATCACACACATTAAATAATCTAGATTATTGTTCTTCCAAGGACTCCAAATGACAACATTCAATACCAAATGTTCTATATCCATTGATAAGACCTAAAACAAAGTAACAATAATGAAAACAATGAATAATTATGCTAACATAATGAATAAGTATGCCAACATAATGATGCATACACATACATACTAATGTACACATAATTATGTAAATGACAAAAATACAAAAAAAAAAAAAAAATTATAATGCTAAGTTAGACTGTCATGGGGCAAGAAACAATAGATATAAAGAATGAGAAGATGTAAAGAAAGCAATAAACTATGAAGCAAGTGAAATCTATGAATTCTAGTCCACATGCAAAAGAAAAACAGTGTACAGCTTGGGGAAAATACAATATGTTGTGGACAGTCATGATACCACAACATACAACAAAAGTTTAGTCATGTACCAATACAATATCCATCAAACATGAAGGACAAGTTACAAACAACAATTGGGATAGTCAAGAAAATAATGTGCTTCCAAGAGGGGACAAAAGTGAAGAGAGCTCATTTGGTGGTCATTAAAATGTCAGTACATAGTCCTCTGGATGCTAAGGCACTTTCAAAGTAGAGAACAAATGGAGCTTCCCATAACAATCATATGAATGTTGAACAATGTCAGTCATAATGTGGCAGGCCTTGCATTGATAAGAATTCATGGTCCTGAAATGGTTTTGAGAATGAAAGTAGATAATCATATATAAGAGGATAGTTTACTGTCCAAGTTTGTATGCAATAGTGCCAGAGAGATTTACAGGTCAGGGATATGGTTCATGAAAGCACATTGTAAGATTAGTATGTCAGTTTTATGAAGGGAAATAGTTGTGTTATGAGCATGGTATCAATGTAAGGCATGGTTGGAGAATCATGAGACACTATACAGAGTGAGAATAATTATTGAGTCCATGCATATAGAGCCATAAACTAGTTCTATTCCCTTCAAGGGGATGACAATTTCATGTATCAAAGATTACAAACTAATAATTTGCCAGGGACATTTTGAGAATATTAAAAAATAAAAAGACAACATTGAGTAGTGGAATAACATTCAACCTTACTTGTGTCTTTATACCAGTGAATTAAAAGTTAGTCTTTAAGGTTACTGCGATGGTGGAGACGATTGGAAGATGCAAGAACATAAGGTGCAAGGTGGACATCACATAGAGTTTAATAGATTTAGTGGTCATTGGAAAAGGTTTACATGTATGGTAATGGATAACTATGAAAGGAAGAAGATGATAAAAGTAGAAGAAATGAATGTCAAAAGCCCAAAGGAAAGATGAAATATACCAAGCAAGAACAATTGACAAAATTAGAGGAATTATGAAATATCAAATCAAAAAGTCAGAAATCAATTGAATTCAGAATATGATTACAATTCGTAGATGCCTTCCAATCTTGGTGATAAGTATCCTTACAATGAACATCCACATTGCAAGTAATGGATACCAAGACAAACTATCACAAGAGGACCCCATTTAGAAAGGGTAAGGTGAAGATCCTTTGTTGATCACTAGTGGTTGTGAGTATCAAACCAATACCAATAAAAGACCGACGAAGCGACTCTAGGAAGGACTCTGTTGGTTGAACATGAAGAGCTTGAGATGAAGAAGAAATGTCAAGAGCTATTCAAGGAGCATCCACCCATGTTTGATGCATGGAAGAAATTGAACCATGTGTTAATTATATTCAAGAAATTAATTATTCTATTGTGAAGAATGATTCAACTAAGATTAATTCCCATGTGGAGGAATTGCAAGTATATCATGAAGCTCTTGATGCTATAGGAGAGATGAAGGCCTTACCTCATAGACTACAATAGAAGGATTTCTTCCTTCAAGATCAAGGATATACATATGTAATGGTGTGGGATCCAGGTGATATCTTGAGAGGTGTAATGGGTATGTGTCTTTGGGATTACCCACTCATTAATGTTAAAGTCTTAGCATCATACATAAAATATGGTGTACTATAAACTTATCAAGATTTCTTTAACAAATTTATCCCATATCTGCAATATCTGGTTGAAACATCTACGAGGAGGCTTTCAAAGGAAGCCCTTTTGGAAATACCTTATTTTCCTTCAACTATAAGATCATCTTACTAGTTTCCTATTATTTACTTTAGTGGAAGCATCGAATTGTCTAGTGGAAGTGATCTCTTTGCATCTGTAGTGCAAGGTTCATGCTTGTAATACCAAAATGTTGGATTGTTGCAACCAATTATAGCCACTACTAATCAGCTTACAGTGAAGCAATTTTTTTCATTCCAGTTGGCGATTCACCATTCTCTGCCCAACAATTGTTTTCAATCATGAGGAATTAACCCAAATCTATAATCATCAAACTAGTTTAGAAAGGCATACATGAACTACCTTACGAAATGTGCCAAGAAGATATCAAAATCATTTGGTTTATTCAAAACTAAGGTTTAGATAGAAAATAGAATTCTAATAAACAAGAATGTGGATCAGAAGAGTCGATGGGTACCTGAAAATAAGAGAGATTTATAAATCTTGGAGTTGTTGTGCTATGGTCTCTGCTGGTTACTCTATATTCCCTTGTTCAACTCTTCGCGGCGTGTTATTCCCTCTACTAGTTACTCTATGTTCCCTCCTTCAGCTCTTCATGGCGTAACATAACATAATGAAATGAAGTTAAACCTTTTTTTTAAAAATTATGCCCGTGTTGGTTAGTATTCCGACCAACATGGGCATAACTTTTAAAAAAACCAAATTTTTCCTTCTATCAACCGACCAAGCAAAACCATTTTAATGCTTGGTCAGGAATGTTGGTCAAATTTTGGGGTCAAATCTACTAGTAGGAAAAAAAATCTACATTACATTCACTTGGTTATAGCGACAAAGCTACAATTTGAGATGATGCCAAAAAAAGGACGTGGCAACCAAAAGTGGAGGTTTCTTATTGAAGAACATGAAATTATTTTGGAGATAATATAATATATAAAGGATCCAGACTATCTGTATCAAGATCTGTAGGCTTAGAAACTTGTTTAATTATGGCTTTTAGTTCCATATTTGAACTATAGATACAATGAACTACTATATAGTTTGAGTTCTGGGAGTGGTACATATATAAATTTGGATCAAATTTTTTGATATATAATTATGGCTTATAATTTCATATTTGAACTAGAGATACATGTATGCTTTGAAGGTTCAAATGTAATTATGTATATTAATTATATATTACATCATGACAAGTTATATCCCCTTAATATATCCACTTAGGACTTCGTGCCTTAAGACATCCCCTTAAAACTAGCTTCATATCCCCTTAAGACATCCACTTAAGACATCATGCCTTAAGACATCCCCTTAAGACATTCACTTAATACATTGTTCCTTAAGACATCCCCTTAATACTAGCTTCATATCCTCTCAAGACATCCAATTAAGACATTGTTCCTTAAGACATCCCCTTAAGAATAGCTTCATATCCCCTTAAGACATCCACTTAAGACATCATGCATTAAGACATCCCCTTATGTGTCACTTATATTGCTTTTAAATATTGCTATATGTCACTTATATTTCTTTTAAATATGCTTATGTGTCACGTATATTTCTTTTAAATATGCCATTACTTATATTGCTTACTTATGTGTCACTTATATTGCTTCTAAATATGTCATTACTTATATTGTGTTACTTATATCATGTTACTAATACATTCCTTCCATTTGTTCATGTTTATTACATATTAACTACGCTATTATCTATCCTAGACCATCTCTACTCATTCCATATAGTTGGATCTTGTAGTAGATTTTTAAATGAAATTCTCGTAGAATAAATATCCACATATCACTAGAGGAGAGGATCACACATCAATGCATTAAGTAAATGAGTTGATCAATTGTTAGGAGTCTGATGATAGATTGCAAGTGTGATAATAGGAAGTTTACATGTGGAATTTGATGGTTGGTGCTCCATTAGATTGATGATCACTACATTTCACAATCAATAAGATATGTTTCATGTTCTAATCCATTACTTATAGCTTACTCAATTTGTTTGGGCCCACAACTTTCTTAATAATAGAAAATTTGAGATTTGTAGGGTTGAAATAATTATCATATAGTACTCATTAGAAAGGTTAGAGCTTGATTGGTCAAAGGAATCCAAATCAATCCAATATAAAGGGAAAACCAATAGCTTACATCTAGACAAATATTTACTTATATTGCTTACATGTGTTACCTATATGCCTTACATGTGTTACTTATATTGCTTTTAAATATTTCATTACTTATTGCTTATATTGATTACATATGTTACTTATATGCTTACTTATATTGGTTACATGTGTTACTTATATATGTCTTACATGTGTTACCTAGTTCAGATATATTTGTTATATACATTGAATTAACTTTGCAATGAATATACATTGACCTTAAATATAAATGTCATTGATTGCATGATTAGTAAATCAATATTTAAATTACTTATATATGTCATTTGTTTAATATAAATATGTCATCTTAATACATCATAAATCAATGTTTTAAAATGTGTCCATGTAAATCTCTATATCTGAACATATGTATCAGATATAAAATAGATCATTGTCCGAAACATAATAGATAATTGTCTACAACATAGAAATGTATCTACAATGCATATACAAATGTATTGAAATAAATAGAAATGTATCTATCCACAATATAGAAATGTATCAAATAGATCAATGTCCACAACATAATAGATAAATGTCCACAACATAGAAATGTATCACCAATGTAGATCTAGAAATGTATCAAAAAAATAGAAATGTATCTATCTGTTGACGGGACTTTGTGACCGGCTCCGCCAATAGAGGTAAGTTGTCACTGGGTACCAGGGTAATAGCCAACTCTTCCTGAAGAGGTTTACTAGAGAATGAATTATCCTAGCCTCCAAGCTCCTGGTAGTTGGGTCTCGATGCTGCGGGAGAGCTAAGTTGGGCAGGTGACTATTGTTTGAGGGGATAGCTAGTTTTTACTCATCTTTTCAGGGATTTGAAAAGGGATGGGGTTTCTTGCAAGAATTTGGATCATCAAAGAAAAATCAAAAGATTGATCAAGGTTAGATGTATATTTATATCTATAGTTATGCAATATATATTCAAACATCAAAACAATGCTCCAATGCAAGAAACTACTCTAAATACCAAATACACAACGAGCCAGTGATTCATATGAATTTGATAGCAAGGGGAGATAAGATCATTAATCTAAACTAAAACATAGGAGAAAAGGACATAAGAAAACATACTGCACAAAATATTTTTGATAACTGCATATATCATAACAATAACAACACATAGCCACAAGATGTTCCTCCTTTCATTATCTTGAAAACGTTCCAACATTACTAGTGAGTGATGACATTATTTTGAAATTAGTACACTTAGTTAAAAACACTGATAGAGATCATCGGTACAAGAATAACCGGGGGACTACAAGCATAACCGGCAGACAGCAAGCATGTCCGGCAGAATAAAAAAGTCACGAGAAAATGCTAAGTATGGAATTGACCAACGAACACTGACAAGTGTTAACACTGACGAAATCTATGAGATCATCACTGATGACATAGTTTTAAATAACAAAACTGATAGAGCACAGAAAAGGCATACCTGACGAAGAGTTCAAGAAAGGAACACCGACGACAAAGAAAACTGACAGTCGGTTAGAGAACCCGCAAATAGTGGATCTGAGTTTTACACATCAGATAAAGCATTGCAATTATATTTATAGAGTTTTAATTTATTTTAAAATCATTACTTGAGAGTCAAGAAAGCTTTATGTAAATGTTTTAAAGCATCCTAACAGATCTAAAACATATCTAACAAAAGATCAAGGTCAAGTTGTAAACCTTGGATCTAGAGTTAACTTGTGAAAGCGTGAATCAAGAATTGAGCTAAAATATAGTATAAATAGATGTTCAATAAATTGTGAGTTATGAATTCATTGTTGTTGATAGCCATGAAGAGCATCTAAGGAGTAGAAGGTAGAATTCATGCAAAGTTCAGAAATAGATCACACCAGTTAGCAAGAACACACAAAGGCTACCGATGAGAAGACAAAGGTAGTATTCAATCATGGAAAGATGATTACTCATACATAGGAAGCTTTATTGGATCTTTTATCAGCAATTGGAGATTGCATACATCATCAGATCAAAGACTTATGTAGTTTCATTCTAACAAGTGCATCACATCTAAAATCCTTTTGTAGAAGGTGGACTTAACCGTTCTTTACAAATCTCTTAACAGAGTGC